>CM076579.1:1550864115-1551105247 GCA_034641835.2 Pinus albicaulis | reverse complement strand
GGGTTTTTCCAGGGACAGTTTGTCCAAAAATAACTATCACTTTGTCTATGTGTGCATGTGCTTATTCTAGATCTGAATTGGTAGAGATATGTTATGTGTTTTGCTTTGATGTTAACTTGAATTTATTTGATTGATAACTTGTATAAGTAGGAGAAGCTTAACCGGGTTAACAGAAATAATTTATGCATAAGAATTAAGATTTAGAGATTTCTACAATATAAGCATCCTCCCAAGGATGTTACGGACAGCATATCAGATAGATCAGAATGTATCAATTGCAAAATATCAAATGTCTTCGTGACACTTGAGGGGAATGGTACCCTTGTATGCTTTCCTTCGGCACAACCGTGACATACACCTTCATGATCATCTTTGAAATCGGTCATCCCTGTAACCACCTTCCTTGCTTCGGGAAGGCCTTTGAAATGAAGGTTTGCAAACCTCTGATGCCATAACTCAGATTGAAGGGTTGTGTTACATGTCATGGCCCCCAGTGGACTTCCTCTAACCTCATAGAGTGTATCAACTCTAAAACCAAGAGTGAACACTTCTTTGAAGTTCCTCTTCCAAATGCGTACCTTTCCATCGATGAATACCACATTGAATCCTTTGTCTTCCATTGCCAAGATAGACACCAGATTCTTCTTCAAGTCAGGTACGTACAACACATCTTGTAAGCGGAGGACTTGACCTTCATTTAGATGAAGGGTCACAGTCCCTATCCCTTTCATGGGATAGGTGACATTGTCTCCAAGGATAATTTCCAAATTAGTATCCTTTTCAATCAAATCAAAGAGGGCTTCCTTATATCTAGTGAAGTGCCTTGAGGCACCACTATCAATCAACCAATTGTCCAGTGTATCGGAAGGAGATGCAGCAGAGAGGGCAAATATAAAAATATATTCATTTTTCCTATCAACAACATTAGATTCATCATACATGGAATTCCTTGACCTCTTGAAAGGTTACCCATTTCCACTTCGATCAGAGGGAGCCTTCCCCTTTCCTTTGAACCTGTTGTTCCTTTCATTTCCATTCCCCTTGAAGTTGTTGTTGTTGTTGTATTCATCATCTTCGGAAGAGTCCCTTCTATTAGGGCACTCTCTTGCATAGTGACCAAACTTGTTACAAGTGTAACATCTTCCTCTTCTTCCTCCTTTGGGACCCGCTCTTCCATGATTTATTTCTCGGACTAGCATTGTTCCTCTTCTTTGCATGAGCGGTGAAGGCAATAGGGTGACTTCCATTACCATTTGATGGTTTGTCTCTCTCCATCATTCTTACCTCTTCTTGAGTTGCATCTCATCAACAATTGATCAAAACAAGAATCACATTATTATTAAGAATAGTAGTATTGAATACATACCAATCTCGGGGGAGACCTCCAAGGGAAATGAGAACGAGCTCTCGATCAGCTATGGCTTCTCCAATAGCTAAGAGATCATTAATGATTTCTGTGAACCTCATAAAATAGGATTGGATGGATTCTTCTTTGCCCTTCTTGATATTCTTCAACTTGTTCTTCAAGACATGCTAACCAACTTATCATACATCTCCTTGGATGTGCCCAGCTCAGAGATATAAGCGATCAAGTGCATATGAATAGAATCTTTGATGATCTTCTTCGCCTTGACTTGCCCTTTCTTGTACTTTGTCTTAGTGGCAGCCGATGCATTTTATGGAGGCTCATTGATCTTCCCCTGCACATAATCCATAACATCTTGGTCTTCCAATGTCAAATACAAAGACATTTCCAAGCATGATAATTAGACTTGTCAGTCAGCTTATCATTAGATTTGAACCCTTGTATGATGAGGAGGCCATTGATCCCGATCCTTGATTTTTCAACTTCTTCGGTGATTTCTTTTCACACTTGCTTGGGCTTTGTCTTCACCTCGGCTCTGATACCATGTTAATTTAGATAACCATGGTATGTTCTATGCTTAATGCAGTTTACTTCAATCTTTCTTCTTATTAGCCCGATTCAATTTCAGATAAGCAATCACATAATAATAGAAAGTAAATTTGATAGAACATAAATATAGATCAACAAGCCAATATAAGATACAAGAATTTGTAATTCTTCTTATTCAGAAATGTTAAAATTGGACAACTAGTCCAAACTCCGAGTTGTGCTGCTCAGATGACGATCCCAATATTTTTATTGGATTCCTCCTTCGGAGAGGTGTAAGATTGATCTAAAGATCATCTCGATCGGATGAACAGAACATGTACTTTGAATTTATTCCACTTATGTGCTAGGTCGGCCTGGAATAAAACAGACTTAAATGTCTTAAAGGGCGTGTCACACACCCCCAAAGATTCCTATATATTGGAGAGACTTAGAGTTCATTTGACACACATTTGTGTGGAGGAATTCTCTCTCTCTGGATAGCGTTGGAGCTGTGATATATATATGGACTATTCTTTGTTTGGGTTGTTCTGGATTATGTGTGACACGCTTGGCTGAATGACCTATTGGAGACTTTGCTGGTAGAAGCATCCTGCTGATTGCCGTAACGCCACCATTTCTTATCTCTGTTTTGGCTTGTCTTCTATCGATCTATTAGTATGTTCTATCTTCTTCAGTATTGTGCCCTAATCTGAAATGGCATAGAACATATGCAGAAATTAACAAGAAAAGATAGAGAAAAATGTTTGTTACAGCAGTCAACAGGATGCCCTAGCCAGCAAAGACTTTGCTAGTCAAACCAGCCCTTTCAACCTCCAAATAGGTTCAATCAAACTCAGTCAAACTTGGTCAAAGATCAACCTTTCTTCAATCACAATGTCACACACAGTCCACAAATCAGCCCTCAAAACAGTCAATACAATTCAACTTCTTGCGGTCAAAGACAGTCAATGTTACATTCAACTGCGATCAATGTTGCAGTCAAAGTCAATGGTTTTTCTCGATTTCTTTGCCCTCCAATGCAACCTTCCAAAATCGAATTTCCAGTGTAGAAAATGCAGTCAAATCATGAGGGTTGACCCAAAGTCAACGTTGGTCAACTATGTCCAGGTTTTCTCTAAACTAGTCTGAAAATATTAGCAACCTGTTTCACTCGTGCGAGAGAGAGAGAAGCCTCCAAAGGTTGTACGAACCAATCAGATGAGGAAGAATGTGTGTGATGAGTTGATGATCAAATGAGCATCAAGTCTCTCCAAACTATATCAATGAATGAGGGTGTGTGACACATGTGTTGGGGCTTGTGAGCCTACATTACAATTATGGCCGACCTTGACAATTTGCACATGTGTGGAAAATAAATTCAAAATATAAGTTCTTCTCATCCAAACAAGATGATCTTTAGATCAATCTTGCACCTCTCCAAAAGAGGAAGCCAACAAAAATATCATCTTCATCATATGAGCAATGCAACATGGAGTTTGGACCTAGTTACCCAAAATTAACAAAACCATAACCTGAAGAGGACACATTGAAGAGGTCTATTTCTGTGTTTGACAGAGGGTTTTTGTCTAAGAGGAAGGAGGCCTAAATCTATCCCTAACCGACGGTTCCATTCATCTTTGTCTGCAGGAATAGAAGGCCGAAAATTTATGTGTTGTTTAACTAGAGGAAAGGGCGTATTGGCACTTGATTAGAGTTTTTTTTGCACTGGTAAAGGAGGGGCGTAACCCTAAGGAAGGTGACGTTAACCCTTAGATTGTACACAAGCATAATCGAGGTGTAATAACTTTTAAGTAGCAGTCGAGCCCTTGTAGAGGTCAGCTGAGATATTTTGGTGGTGAACGCAGGTAAGAGGAGGTTGTTGTTGCTTGGCCGCAGAAGAAAAGGGTTTATGAGGTGGTTGAAGACCTAGTTTCAAAGGGCAGATAAGCCTCAAGGTTTGTAAGAGCCAGTAAAGGTACCTCAAAAACAAGCAAGGTCAATGATGGTTAAATTAGGTGGTTGTTCCAAGGAGAAAGGGTTGTTGAGTATTGTTTATGAAGATCGTTCAAAAATGCAATTGTGAATAACGAGTTTTCAAGGCTAATGTACAGTCATCTAGAAGGACTTAATGATTGTGAGTGTTGCAGTGATTTAGGGCTAATCATACAATGATCTTAATGGATCAAGATCTTTGTGAGTAGCTGAGTGTTTTGAGCCTGAATATACAGTGCATCTGAAGGAGAAAATACTCTGTGAGTAGCTGGTGGACAAAGAAGTATAAGGAGGTATTTCTCTGTGGTTAAAGGAGGCAAAGGACCGACCAGTTTTCAAGGCAAATGAGGATTGAAAGGGATGAAGGAGAAGGGCTTCTCTAGCAAGTTATGTTTTGTTCTTGTCTTCTTATTGGGCAGATTGCAGAACCGGAAAAGCGGTTTGCAAGGCCTAGTTTTGTATACTATGTATACTAGTTGTACTAGTGATTGAGGGCCATGATCCCTCGTACAGGAGCCCCATGATTCTTTTATTAATGGATTAATTAAATAATCGAGTTTTGGGCTCAAATCTCTGTGTACTTAATTGATTTCACTGCTGAAGATTTATGTTGTGCAAAGTGCTTGTAAGTTAAGGGTTCCTAGTGTGTTTGTGAGCATGATTAGCCTCAGATTAGATCTAGGGCCTAAGGAAAATTCAACACTATTAATTGCCTCAATCTGAGTGAAGTCCATCGATCATGTAAAAATATGGGATAAACCCTGGAAGGGGTTCTATAGGATATATCTTTGAATGCTAATTGACATGCATGTTGCTTTAAGGCTTGGGATTGTGTGAGCTAATCTTTATACTCTTTGATCTTGGCTTTCCATTTCTCTTCTTGAGTGAGATACATGGAAAACCACCTTTGATTTAGCTTCTCAATGACTTGGAAATGACTCTCCTTATTGATGGTTCCTAAGTCAAAGAGTTCACCCTTACTCCTCCACTATGGCAAGCTGGGTATTAATTCAATGAAAGCGTAAGTATTGGTTATGAAGTCATCAAGGATAGCACTAATGGCTTGTTGGACCTCCTTTACACTTTCTTTTGAATAACTATGTGCCCTAGGTTTTGGGGCCTTTTCTTGATCCATGGCGTCTAATAAGGTTCGTAAATTGCTAAGTTTGGGTTTAGTCTTCCGAAGCTTGCTTTTAATATTTCAATTCTACAACATTAGTCTTTTATTCTACTTAAGTAAGGCTTGATATCCAAGGCTACAAAATCAAAATGGTTTCGATCCTTGATGTAGCTTACCTATTTTATCTTTAACTTTCCTTGTTTGGCTCGAACCTGCTACTTCTAATCTTGGAATGAAATTTTAATGATGGAATTCCTTAGTCATTTAATCTTCAAATCGAGCTTGTGGTACTAGGGGCATTAATTCAAGTGAACAAAATATCCATACTGAATTGTCTTGTGGTGATAAGGGTTTCTAAAATGAATACCCTCTGAACCCCTTCTTCAAATTGCTCCTTTTCCTGACCTAAGGTTTGGTCAGATCCCTCATCCAAACCTGGAGAATGCTCCTCATCGTTATACTGAAGTTGTTGTTGGTTGGAAGAGGATTTTTCTTGGTCTTCGACACCCTCAATATCCTTAGCTTTAGACAATATTGATTTCAAGCAGTGTCTATACTAAAGCTTGTGGCCTCCTCTTCTTTCGACGCATTCAGTTGCTCTGATGCCATCATTCCATAACAATAAACTAAAGTTGGAGCCAAAATGGATGCTTGTATTTGCTTTTGAGCCAATTGGCCTTTTGGTGACAGAACCCTAGCACGTGGCTTAGTTGTAATTCCCTTAGAAAACACCTCCCATGGAATGTCAAGTCAGTTTAATTATGTTGAGGCTAACATCTTTATCAAACCTTGGTGATATAACCCTAACTTGGGGTTTCACCATTTTCTCATAGTCAAAGCCATCTTTGTCATAGTTTTAAAAAACGGCCGATTCGAATCGGACCAGGCCTGATCGACCGAGCCATTAGGCTTGTCGGTCCGACCAGGCACAAGAAACGGCCAGTTGGCCGGTTTGTTACCAAGCCGGCCGGTTTTTGTACCGGCTCGGTAACAAACCGGCCAACCAGGCCTGGTCTGAGTTAACTCGGCCTAGCCAATTCCGCCAGCCGGTGGGCCCAAAAAATCGATTTTTATGGACTTGAAACCGAATTTAATTCTGCTATTAGGTTTGTTTGAGGTTTTCTGAAGAGTTGTGGAGTTGGTTTTTGGAGCAGCTTCATGGTAATGTTAAATTCTTAAAGTAAAAGTGACATTTACTTAAATTTTTAACATTACCATGAATTGACTCAGGATGTTTGAGAGTGGTTCCAACCTCATTGGATTTCATATGGAGAAAGTAGAATTTTAGATCTCATTCAAAATCCAGCAGACTTATCAGTTTTTCAGGATTTCAGGATTGGGCTATTGCAATGTTTCCATCGAATTTTGTCATGTATTAGGGTATGGAACTCGTATTTAATCAAGAGCACCATTCCCTCTATGTACCTTGATGACATGATGTTAGTGACAATGACCAAGAACAATATGTGATCATAAAAGCATGAGATACAATATAGGGTTTTAATACACTAATGGAGGATGGAATTCAAAACATCATCCTCATCTAAATACCCTAGAATCCACAAACCCTAAAAATTAGGTTTCATATGTGAGCTAGGGTTTTCCATGAGCCATCTAGGGTTCTTATTCAAATTAAACCCTCCATCAAAAGAGCCTTAAAACAAATAAAAATAAATAAATGCATTACACATACTATGAGAGAGACCATACCTCTGATTTTATGTTCATACAAGTTGCTACAGGGATTTGCTTCAAATTGCCTTGCACTTCTTCTGTTTGTCAGACTTTCAAGGGCACTATCATCTTTATCCAAAGGTGCCAACATAGAGGAGCTACATACTTTTCTTAGATGAACTTCCTTTGCTTCAGCTTTTAGACAAAAATAGAATCACATGAAGGGTTGCCACTAAACCTTCTTAAAATCACATCAGCTGCTAGATAATGAGCAACTTAGTCAACAATATGACATCATGGAGGGCTTTTACTATTCTTCAAAAATCATTTTCAAATTGATGTCTAAAGAGACCATCCCTTCTCATAACTGCATTTTGTATTTTCATTGACTTCAAGGCACCTTTTATAAATGCTTCAAAGACATGAATATATATTAATTATTGATTTACAAGTCGGCTTCGATGGAACTAGCTTATAATACTTGTGTGTGTGTGTGTGAGAGAGAGATTGTAACAGTGATAAGGACTCAGCCTCTTCTTCTATACACAAAATAGGGTTCCTTGATTTTACTGATATAGATCACAAAGGATGCCCGCTAATTGTCTTTTTAAGGCTACAATTCATACCTTGCAAACGTATGTATACAAGATCTCGGCTTCCTTAAATTATGGAGGGCCTTAGAACTGTCCTTTATAATGATGTGCCTCTAATTCTAGGACAAGTTCTCCTCACGATCATTGATAGGATACCACCCTTCTAGTTGTAAATGAAGTCACCTTTTAAGTCCTCATAGTCCAGTGACCACAATGTCAAATGCCGAATTTTTCTTTAGATTAGGGGATTTAACTTTCTTCGGAACAATGAGAATAACAAATTCATAACAAGGATGCACCGTCAAGAGAAACAGAAGAAAAATACCCTTCAATTCTACTTGAGCAAAGAAGTCCTCCATAATTGCTTCAAACGAGGGGCAGAAATACCTTGTTTATACTTAGAATCAAGCCTTCAAAGTAATGTACAAAGATGCCGTGAATTGATCCACGTTAAATTCTCAACGTAGATAGGGAACTTAATAACTCGGTTTGAAGGCTATTGTGGCTCAATTGCAAATTCTTTCTTATTTGAAGAAAAACACAATGAAACCCTCTTCAATCAAGTCATAGAACTTAACACTGTAGGTTTAATCCATGGTTCTTTATATGCTTTGAATTACCACAGGCCTTCTAGAGGGTTGATGTCTTGTCGAAAGGAGTCACCTGTGACATTGGTTATGTTTTTTGTTTTGATCTCTATATCATCATCCTGTATTGGACAGTGCACTAGGTGCAATTTTGATATAATGGATATATCCATGAGCCTACTTTGATCATATGTTGTCTTTTGTGACTTATCTATATTGTAATGCTTTGTGTTTGGAAACATGAATAAAAATCTTTAAATTTATGTTTTTGTACAAAAAAATTAATATTTAATGTATTTTTTACAAAAACCGAGTCATTGAAACCGAGTCGACCGAGTCATTACCGATTCGGAGTCATTACTAAGTCATTACCTCGGCCTGGTAGCTGACCGATTCCGTTTTTTAAAACATTGATCTTTGTCAAACCTTTAAGCAAGTAAAAGGTCATGTTAAGCAACTTACCCTCCTTCAAATGCATTAAAATTGTAATATGCTTGTGGTACACAATACTAAACTTTCCCTCAAAGGTAATGAAGTAACTGCCGACCCAAATGTCTTTGAGATTCTGGAGATTATATCCGAGGATCTTCTCCCATATTTTGAACTGCCACATGAGTAATGGTTGTAAAATTCAAATATTTCACCATATGACATTTGGGAAACATCCATGGCTCCCATAAGGTATACATCAATACACTCTTCTCTAAGTCTTCTTAGAAAAATAATTCGCAGAGTTTTAGGATCCAAAGAAAAACAAAATTGTCTTCAACATAGGAACCTTTCAACATAGTCTTCTAAACGTTCATCATCCTTTTGTGTCATTTTAAAGGTCTCTTCCTTGATATCCCATATTTTGCAATAGTCTTGATATTCTCTTAAGAATTTCTCCCTCATCTCATCCCAGGTTCAAATAGAATTTACCCCTAACCCCATGAACCAATGTAGAGATGTATCTTTAGGGTGGATTGGAATAGCTTTACTTTCTTGGCATCAGAAGAATAATCATAACTACGGTAAAGGACATCAAATTCAAAGAAAAAGGTATCAGGGTCTTCACTAACCAAACCATGGAAGTTGGGGAGGGAAAAAGATGAAATGTTATTTACTTGAACCAGTCCATCGAGATCTGGAATAGGAAACTCGAAGGTAATCGGTTCCTTCTTCTTCAGCCCTTCTACTTTTCCCCCCATCCCAAGGTATGTATTTCCCCAACATTCATATTCATTTGATTTAATAGAAGGCTCTGGTTCTTCTTTAAGATTTTAACCTTCAGAATCAGGAAATCCAAAGATTGGAAATTAATAACTACGTTGGCTGATGATTCAACTTTGGTAGGATCACCTAGTGTATTGGATGCTATTTGTTCTTTTAGGTTTTTTGGTTAGGTTCCTGGACCACCATGAGGGTTACCTCGTCTTCCTGTCAGTGTATCAGTGTTGTGAGTGGCTCCTATTGCAGCATGAGAGGATCCTTGGTTCTAGTTTTTTCATGCTTCTAACATGATGTAATGCAAAATACTTTGAACAGAGCTCATTGAAGGGGTAGTTGACAATTTCCTAGGGTCACCTTAGTCCGGTATCTTTCCTACAATTAATCTAAGATAGAAGTCCTAGTTCTTTGAGTGCCTCCCCGGCAACGATGCCAAAAATGATGGTGATTTTGTGCATCTTCCTATTATTAGGGGTAAACTCAAATTACACAATCATTTAATATATCAACTCGAGGTCAATTGAACTTGTGAGACACTCAATGCAGCATACGCAGAAAAAGGAATCCGCCTTATCCAAAATCAAATGTTGTATGATCTAATCTGGCTTTTACACAATGAAATAAAAGGCAATTCAAATCTAAATCTAAACAAAAATGTAACTCTACTATGACAAAATGAACCAATAGTATTTTCAATCGTACCTCTTATGCTAGAGCCATTTGGAACTAGGCCTATGACTTGACATTTCGCTGTGTACTAAGCTTTAACTAAGAACAGAGTGATTCTGTAGGACATTAATTCCATAGCAAATGCAATCTATACGAAAGAAAATAAGCAATGCTGGAAAGTAACTAATAACCAAACAAATGCAAGAAAGAAGCAAAGTATTATTCAAATACATATATCAACATAGAACCATACCTCGAGTGACGCCCCTCAAGGCATGGCATGTGCAAGCTCTATGAGATCACCAAAAAACACTAAATTGTAATCACACATCCACCTTGTAATCGATATATTGAGTTTTTATAGAGTGACCAATTACGTACACACGCCTCCATTAACCCTCTTCTGGGGATGACCATATCTATATAAAAGAGAGAGCAGGGGCCTACCAACTCCAAGGATGGGGTGGCAAGGCCCCCTTTAGTTTGGGAAATATAGTTTTAAATACAACAAATAACTAAACAATACCATCTCTGATTGGACCGTGCAAATGCAATACACTAATGATCAAACAACTTGGCACTGGTTCGACTGACTGAAGCATCGAATAACCCCTATCCGTCACTGTGTGGAAGGGAAAGTCTGGTCCTGCAAGTTGCTATATGCTGGATCTTGCATTTGCAGGGCCATTGCAATGGTATAAAATTGGTTACACCATTACTACTCGATTGGGCTGATGCCCTTTTTTTGTGTCCGGCTGCAATCATGTGAAAAACACCGCGTATCATCTGCAAGAGTGCGCTAATGCAGGACCCTAGAAGATGCAGATCAAAACCCTCGAGAGATGTCTAGGAATATACCTGATAGTTAATCCTTCACAATGACCTGGAGGCATAATCACACTTCAGAGATCGAGTCAACAGTATTTATTGAAAATCATTCTTTGTAAATGCACCTTCATCTATCATAACAAACCAAGCAATCTCTTTACACATTCTAATTTATCCATGCAAGGAACAAAAGAGAATATATCAAACTGTTACTGCCTTGAGCAAAGCTATAACAAGGATATGGAAACGACTCAGTTTATAATAAAAAGAAGGCAAAATGAACATTAGTTGGGATATAAAAAAAGGAATGTTTCTTTGGTAAAAAGAGGTGTTGTCTATAAGTGAGACTTTTTGAAAAGTTTTCCGGTTTATTTTCCGATCTAATTTGTCTAGAATCTGGCAGGGGTTCATTGAAATCACAAGTTTTTTTTCCGATCTAATTTGTCTAGATCTGGCAGGGATTCATTGAAATCACAAGTTTGACAGTGAACTTCTCACAATCGAAGTGCCCCAGAGGTTTTTCAAGGTGCTGAATCCATATATGCAGTCAAAAAAGTAATTTAAACTTTAAACAACACAAATCAAGATTTGAGCACAATTTTTTTCACCGGATTCCGGTCACAAATCCGCCAGAAATTCCAAAAAGCCTCACTTATAGACAACTCCATAAAAAGATGTCAAAATGATGGTTTGTCAAGAACTTCTGGGGCTGACTTTGTACAAATTGCAACCTCCTTGGGGTTCTAGCAAGGTGGTATTTCAACTGGGTAACCTCTCTTACCATGGTCTACCCACACAACTTACAAGTCAATCTCTGCCAGTTTGTCCCATCTTCAGGTTACTACATACTGCCAAAATGGTTCCAAAATCTTCAGAATATTGGCAAGACAATATTCAACTTCTAACCTAACCTAGGATCAAAAGGGGGGAAAAATAAATATGAATGAATGAATGAAATTTTAACGTCTACGAGACTAAAAATAGCCTATGGGATTGGGACTATGGGTTCCCTGTTTTCGCCTTTTGCATTTCAGTCCTCTTCTTGTTCAAATTGATGATGAGCTGGCCCAACCTTCCAATTATCTCATCGCTGAAAAGATAATGCCAAGAAACCGATGCTAACATATTCCCATAGCTTTCTCTGATGTCTTTGAACGCATCACATTCCAAAATGAAATGTTTTTCTGATTCCACTGCTCCAGACGTGCAAAATGTACACACTCATTCTTCCCAAGCTTCTTTAGGCCTTTTCCACTGCCCTGTTTCACACTGAAGATGATGCAAGTTGGTTCTTAATTGAGCAATAAGAACCTTTGCTCTCCACGGAATGGTAGCTCCAATGTACTCTTTTTGTTGGATATCATACGTAGGGTTGAATTCTTCGATGTAGTACTTCTTCTTTCTACCCAACTCTTTTCCTCATACCTGTTTACGAAATTTTTCCATAACAAAAAAACAGTACCGATAAAAAAAACATATTACTGGTTAGAAAAATAACCCATGATGATAAGAGGCAAGCAACCTGCACTTTGAAGACCCTTTCTTAAGCTAGAGGAAAGAAAAAAAAAAAAAAAATATATATATATATATATATATATATATATATATGAGAATGGATTTTTAACAAATACCTAGGAATATTGAAACAGTAGGTAGATAAAAGTCATCCCGATTCCCCACTCCAAGGAAAAAGCTTCGATGGCAATTAGATTGATTGTTTGGCCCTCCTAAGATTGATTATTGACAAAGATAAATTCCTTCCCTCTCAATTCCCAACTGCTGCAAAGAGAAATAACCCAAAAAAATTGGAAATCACCATTTTATGAGGGGTTTCACATTGCCTAACATTTTTTGCTGAACATGGCACAAATTTTAAGGAAAAATTGTGTTTTTTTTCAAATTTTTATAAAACCACTGATTTTTCCTTGCCAATTCTCGATTTGCTGTTCAACTCCTGATTTTTGCGATCTTGCAAAACACACAACGATTTTTTCAACTATGGTATACACATCTACTGTAATTGGTGTCTCATATCTTGTTAGGTAGTGAATTTCCGTCGTTACAAAGTACAAAGTAAGCATCGGTCTCTGGCCCAATATCAATCTTTTTTTTCTGATAGACAGGTAGAGAAGTATTTATCTCATAGAAACAATTCCAAGACACATAGGAGTAGAGGGGAAGACTGCGAAATCAAGCATACTCTTTCCACTTTTTTAATAGGACTTACCATCAAACTCCTTTACAATTTCCCTGTTGGGGGGCAAACATTGTGTAATCAAGCCGGCCTGTTCATTGCCATATGGTAAATTGTAATATAACATCTATTTTTCCAATCAAGTTTCATTGCAACCTTCATGTCTTAATCTCCACGATAATCATTAAAAGAAGATTACATTTCTCCAAATTATCAAATTACAGGCCAGCCTCTGAACTCAGCGAATTGCAACCCAGTCTTTGAGAACTCACAGTTCTAGGCTTTTCCATTCAAAAATGGACCAATCGAGAAAGATGGAGGACGATGCTACAGGAAATATTTTTTCAAGTACAGGACCAAAGAACTTTACGATAAGACCCGGCCTTGCTTTTCACTTGCAGATAGACTCAAAAGAAGACGGGTTGAAGAGGATAATAAAGTCATATGAATTCGGAAATTTCAGGGCATCTGGAAAGCTTTCTCTTCCTTTAAATCCCAGGTGCTTGGGTGTCTGGTCCTAAATAATGACCCAACAATCAAAGATAGAGTTCATCGCACAGGAAATACGGATGGTTGTTGAATGATCTGTCAAAAAATAGCGACAGTCAGGCATGATTTGTGGGAATGGAAGGTAGCTCGAATCCTTTAAAAGTGAGGTTTCTGGAATATCGCATTTTGTTTGTTGCCCCTAACCATTAGAAATGGGGATCATTTTTGGACACAGATGGATGATTAGGCAGGTGGGTAGGAACATCTAGGACATCAGAAGCTTGAACTGGCATTTCTTTCTTGAGGAAAAGGAGATGCCAGACTATTTTTAATGGAAAGTGCATTCTGCTTTTACATTGATGAATTAATAACTTTCACATCTGATCTTTCAATACAGTCATTAGGAAAGACATTGACTTTCATGAAATTGAAGCCAAAGTGAATATTTGCCTATATAGGGCAGGCTAATCCGCATGTTCATGCCTTGGCTAACTGAAACATGATTATATAATTGATAATGTGGATTAATAAGATATAAGATACGCTTTTTTGGAAAAAAACAAAAATTACTTTTACAACCAAAAGAAAGTTGTGATCTTGGTCATTCAACATCAAGGTAGGTTAAACAAGATTACTTGAATCGAACAGCCAACGATATTTTCCAAGCTCAGCTGAGTTGTTACAAATTCTTTCCTTCTAGTAACAAGATTAACAACAAAGATAAATTGCTCTAAAGTTTAAAGCAACTTGTACAAGCTCAGCTGAGTTGTTACAAATTCTTTCCTCTAGTAATAAGATTAACAACAAAGATAAATTGCTCTAAAGTTTAAAGCAACTTGTACAAAAGAGCAAGGTTCTAATAATTCTTGTACCAGTCCTTACATCATATTGGAGCCATTCGTAAGTTATAAATGCTATTTGCTAGAATGTTCAGATGTATAAAAAAAAGCACAAACGCATAGGTAAGGACACTATTAGGAGACTCTTCAGTTTTGTCTGAATGCAATGTAATCTGCAAGACCCAACAATGGTGCCGCCTTCTTTGGGTCAAAGCAAGATAAATCTTCCTTAGCTCTGCCCAACAACTCGATAGCAAATTGCTTTGCTTTCTCTAAACCCATCAGCTTAGGATAAGTGGCCTTGTCACTAATCAAATCCTTTCCTGCAGTTTTGCCCAATTCTTTTGATGATTTTGTCACATCGAGTATGTCGTCGACAACCTGAAACAGAAGCCCCACGCTACGGGCATACCTTTTAATTCTCTCAATCTCATTCTCTGAAGCACCACTAATGATGGCCCCACAGACAACTGAGCACTCCAAGAGCACTGCAGTCTTATGAATGTGAATCCATTCCAGAGTGGCAAGGTCTACAGAAGCATTCCCCTCACCCGAAATATCAGCAACCTGCCCACCCACGAGCCCTTGAGAGCCTATTGTTCTACCCAATTCAGATACCACCCTCAAAATCTTATCACTCCCAACACTTTTGCTTGTGGACACTGCAATGTGCTCAAATGCAAATGAAAGCAGAGCATCCCCTGCAAGAACAGCGGTGCCTTCACCGAAGACCTTGTGGTTTGTAGGCTTACCTCGGCGAAAATCATCATTGTCCATGCAAGGCAAGTCATCGTGAATTAAAGACATTGTGTGGATCATCTCCATTGCACAGGCAGTTGGCATGGCGAGTTCCTCCGTCCCTCCCACAAGCTCGCATGCTGCAATGCACAGAACAGGACGAACCCGCTTCCCTCCTGCTAGAAGAGAATACCTCATAGCTTCATGTATTTTTTCAGGATAACAAAGTGGGACAGCCCTATCCAGTGCCTCGTTCACTGACATTGCCTTGGATTGCAGGTACTCCTTAAAATCAAATTGGACGACCTCCCTTGCTTTTTCACGCAGATTGGCCAATTGGGCAATTGTGCTTGAGCATCTACATGATGATAACAGAAATGTATATGCAGATAACTCCCTCTTTCCTTGGAATCCATTAGAAGACCACAATGAGGTGGAAACTCCATGAAAACGTCTTGATGGGATAGGACCTCTCTTCAAACTACATTCTTGAGTAGAAATATTCATCAAATGCAGGCCATGGTAGCTAGCTGTCATACCACTGTAAGCCATATCTTTGTTCTATTTCTCTTTGATTGTTTCCTGCAATCAACTCCAACAGAATCAGAAAATTCAAGCTGGGACATATATATATATAATTCGAATGCATTGGAACACTACATGCTTCTTTCACATTGATATGAATTCAAATAAGTTTGCAAATCAAATCAGAGAAAAACCCAATTGCATGTAGCAACCAACTGCTTACACAGGCACCTGATTCTGATGTAGAAAAACAGTAGCTGACCTTGTGGCACTACTAATGATTGTTGGATGGAACACCACACGTACACATACCTTCCATATACCTTGTCAGCATCCCCAGGGATCCGGTTGCCTGCTTCTCATCGTTGGCTTTTTGTGGTTGCTTTTAAAGAGCCCTTGGGATAGAATGCCCCTCACAAACGACAAACGCTGGCGATACCTATTGAAGCCAGAATGGAAAAGAATTTATTAAGACGATTCTTCCTCATAAGTTTTCCAGAATTTAGCTGACCCGGGAGTACTTTAACAACCAACCACAGTCGTGAATCTTATTTTGCAAATTTGGTATCTACAGAGCATTTGTCGTTTGTGAGAAGAATTTTTATCCCACGTACGCTGTGAATGCAAATTACAGATACCGTAATAAAGAGAATTCAACACCCTCCAAAATCTTGCTTGTAATAATAACAATAGCGATTAACCGTACTTAAAAAGAATGATTAATAGCTATTAATGGAGGTTGTTGACAGTGAAGAAATCGATACGTAAGTAGGTTTACGGTAGATCTTCTTCTGAAAAAGGTTTACGGTAGATCTGTGGTCTCAATTCTCAGGACATTCAACAAAATCGAGAAGGGCGGTGATTTACGCTGACGTGTAATCCAAACGAGAGTCAGCCTGTCAGACGTATAATGAGAACGAGAAACACGAATATTCTGTAAAGTGGGTAGAGTAACGTGAAATCCGAACTAGAGTCAGCCTGTCACGAATATTCTGTAAAGTAACGTGTAATCCGAACTAGAGTCAGCCTGTCAGAGGTATCATTGGGAACGATAAATAACAATATTCTGAAAAGTTGGTAAAGTATTATGCGTCAGCTTGCCATACGTATGACCCGAATGAAAAGGAGATTATGAATCTTTCTATAAACAGAATTATGTTAAATTTTTATTTTATTAATTAAAATTATTTTATTTTATTAATAAAACAAATTGGTGTCGAGGTGCATTTCAAATACAATTTGTATATTTTATTAATAAAACAAATTAAGTTGTCTTTAGTGAGATTTTTGAAGGTATGGATTTTTCTTAAAAATTTTCATTCAAAACATAAGTTTGATGGGTAACCTTGCACAATGGAAGTGCCCTAGGAGTTTTTTAGGATGTTGAATCCATATATACATTAAAAAAACAATTTAAATCACAAAAATCAAGATTCAATCTCAAATTTTTTAGGGAGATTTCGACACAGGAACTCTGAAAAGTCACATTATAGACAACTCCAAAACAAATTTTTGTATCCTCGTGTATTTCAACAATGCTATTTTTTAAAAAGTTTTTTTATTTATTGTTCTAATTTAATTTGTCTAAAATTTGGTAAGAATTCATTGACATCCCAAGTTTGATAGATAAACTTTAGACAATTGAAGTGCCCTAGGGGTTTTTCAGGATGTTGAATCTATATATGTAGTCAAAAAATCACTGTAAATAATACAAATCAAAATTTCACCTCAAATTTCCAGAAAATCTTCTAGAAACTCTAAAATATCACATTAAAGACAACTTATTTCAAATATAAACTTTTCTTCATCATTCAAAAAATATATTATAATAAATATATAATTTTCAATAAATATATTATGATAAATATATATAAATAAACTTATTTTATATTTTAAATATTAAAATTCAAAAGTATATTATAATAAATATATATGAATATTAAAAAAAAAAAAGTTAAATAAATATTGATAAAAAAATTTAATAAATGTATTTTAAATTATTATAATAATATGTATCCTAAGAGGATGGAAAAAGAAGTATACAATTAGATTACATGCCCACTCCACTTTCAAGTTACCCCACTTATATCCTTTTATATGCATAACTAAATAAAACCCACAACACAAGTTAATTACAAATTAACTTCCTTGACCCTACTTATATTTTTTACATGTGCAACTAAATAAAACCCCAACTATACCTTTTTATTGGTACAACTCAATAAATTTAGCTGACCTCATTTGTATCCTTTTCTATGTACAATAAATAAAACCCCAACTATACCCTTCTATTGGTACAACTCAATAAATATCCCACCTACACTCTCAGGAAAGTGTCTAATTCAATAAAACCCCGCCTACACTATCAAGTGTCCACTCAAGTGCACACCTACTTTTCTATTTCTATGATGGACACCTACTTTTCTATTTCTATCAGGGGATGAGAGTGTAAGAATAATTAATAATATTTTTATTTTTTATTTTTTTATTTTTTTTAATAAAATTAATGTGTATAAAGATATATTTTATAGGAGTTGTTTATAAATGTCATAAAAAATTAAAAAATAAGAATCTAGGAGTGTTTGAATTATTTTTTATGGTGGAATCAAATTCTAAAGTTTGACATTTGTACCTAGATTTTCAAAAAAAATTGCTGGATTTTGTCATAATCTTGTCAGAATTTCCATTATTTTCCAAGCTAATTTATGGATTTTTTAGACTAAACTTATTTTATATATGAAGTTTTTTTTTGGGGGGTTAGTAAATATTCATGTTAATTGTGAAGATATGAATTACACCAAGCTTATATAAATAATCTTACTTTATGAATATGTTTAAAGTTATTTCAAGGGGATGAAATATAATAATGTGTGTGGTATTATGATAAAGATGGGGTGGGGGAGTGTTATGACTCTATTTTATCTTTAAAGGTCATTGAGGACCTACTTCACAGATTATGTTAGGACATTACCATTCCTTCCTTACATTCACAGTTTATGAGAATAGTTATGATTTGCACCAATGGTAACAAGTGATTGATCGATCCTTGCAAATTGGCTTGAAGCCATTGGTAAAGTATTACATCATTGGCAACCTGCAATCATCTCCAAAGCCTTCTATATTTGATCATTCATATGGAGATTAGCACTTGATGAATTGAACTTCTTGCATAAGGAGCGTTAGGACTTGTATTAGGCTTGGTTTTCTTAAATTCTAGAGATATAAAACCATCTACTAGCCTCTTTCGTTAATTTATTTAAGGCAGGCATCTTAAGAGAGAAGGAGGAAGAATCATTTTGTAAACTTATGTTGTTCATTTTCAAAGAGATTCTTTAGCCTTCAAATATAAGAATTATCATGCTTATGTCAAGGCCAAGGTAGAGTTGGAGCAAGCAACTAGGAGATGCTTCCACTGGGACTCAAGGTATACTTGTTGATGTAATCTTCTCTTTCTTTTAATATAGATTTGCATGAGTTCCCCTTCCGTCAGATATTGTATTCGACTTTATATGCAAGTGATTGATATATCTAGTCTTACTTGAGTAGATTGGATTAGAAGTTATTGTGATCAACATTCCTTATGCGTAAAAAGGTTTGAGATTGGTATATTGACTTTCTTATGTGCAAGTAACATGTGTTAGGAGTTAGAGCTTGGATCTATAGAGCTACATTAGTTGGATCACGTATGGACAATTATAAAAAAAAAGGTATGCATCTAGATGATAAAGCAATGTTGGGAACAAGGTATACATTCTAAGATTCGTTGAGAAAACTTATTGTGTCTAAGGTCATTATAATGTCTCAAACCCATCAACAGGGCCACACTACTATTTTACATCACCTCAAATACCACAAACTTTTAAATATCCTTTGCCTAGTCTGCACAATACCTCTGATACCATGGATAATTATGTTGATCAAGCACATCCTAGTTACCCTGCTAGATATAATTATATTGTTCAAGTACCCATAACTCAACTTTGCTCATGTATGACAAATGATTACTATACGACATGCAACATGTGATATGATAAGAAACATAAAAAATATGCAAAAATACACGTAAATTATAAACAACACATACAATTACATACTTAACATAACATACACATAGAAGTGATAATAAGAGCACTTATTTTTTACCAATGTCACCAATTGTCTGTTGCACTCAAATTGTCAAAGTTCCAGGGAAGCGGAAGTACCAATATTTTTTTCAACAGATCAGATCACACACCAGCAATATATGTTTGATGGTCTTCCATTCTGCAAATTATATGATATAAATGATCCTAGTATGACCTTGAGTCTATGTAACAACCTAGGTAAGTCTAGGATTTTAGTGATAGATTTCATCCTAGGAGTTTTTTTAACCTTGTTGATTATGTGTGTTTCTAAACACGGTTAATCAGAAGAGATTTTTCCCCTCCAGCTTAAACCCCCAAAGCTAGAATGAAATTTATTATCGATGTCTTAGATGAGTCCTAGTGTTTTAGTAGAGTCTAATGTAGAAGTGGTTTGGGAATAATTTAAGATAGTTGGCTAAATTATTTTATTACAAATCACTTGGTATACTAGATCATAATGTGTTATGTGTCTTGAGGGTCTAAGCCTAGTGTGTATTGCCTCTTTGAGTCAAAAATGTAAAATCTTATGAAATGAGGGTTGCAAAAATAATCAAATCCCGTCATGTGTAAATTAATTAATTTTTCTGGCAAAATAAAATAAAATTATAAGCCATAAAATAAATTAATTAGAGTCAAGTTAATTTGTCTTAGGAAAATTAATTCTCCAAGTAGAAAAATCTGTGGATCCTAAAAGAATCAACTTTTAAAGGTACTCCACCAAGGGAATATTGTATATTTGAAGAAAAATTGGAACCTTGGGCCTTAGTTGTTAAGTCAAAGTCGATTTTTTTAGGAAATTAGCTCAAAATAACTAATTTTAAGCTATTTAATGTGGAGTTAAATGATAAATTCGAAATTTCCTCAAAAAAAAATAAAAATGAAGGGCCAAGATTAAAAGATCTTGAAGTGTTTATCAACGACCAAGATTATTTTGACAAGGATCAAAGAAACTAACCGTTATTTTTCCACTTGGAGGATTTATATATAAATTAGAGAGTAAATTGAATCTCTAGGAATAAATCTTGATCTCTGGCTAAAATTGTTGTTGAAGCATTTTGTAAATTATTGTCCCACTGGGAACTATTTTTTCTACCATAATAAAATACTTTGGGGTGCAACTCGAGGTGTTATTGTTCGTTGATATGTGGTATGTATTAACTACAGGCTTCCTATGTGGTGCTTTATGATTATTATTTTGAGATAATACATAGTGTTTGCAGGTACTCAATCCTAAGTTCACAGACTGTGGGAAAAGATTACCTTGCTGGGTTCTTAGCTTTTATATGGTGGATTAAATCTTGTTAGGGCTATAGTGAGAAATAATTTTTCTGAAGTGTTTTAGCCATTCTTTCAAGGAAAAAGAACATAAATTTTATTTTCTCAAAATTTATTTTAAAACCCATGTATATTTTGTAAATAAATTTGTAATTTTAAATTTGTAAATTATTTTTCCTAACTTGGGTTGGGGTTTTAGATATATTTTGTATATATCGGGATTTGGGTGTGTCTATTTTCATTTTTGTAGGTTGGATCAAGAAACCAAGTGGGAGAAGAGCTAGATCTAGGCCCTTTAGGGTAAGATATAGTATCTTGGAAATTTTTTGCAGGATTCTCACAGAGAAATTTATCGGAAGATCAAAGAGCTAAAGCATAAAAAAATTTGAGCAAGGGTTTCAAATTTTTCAGGGCCCCTGATGCAGGAGCATTAAGGTAGAGCCAACAATGTGACAAGCTAGTCACATGTTTTGGCTTGGGAAGAGGACTAGCAGTCCTAATAATTTGAAGACTTTAGTTTAAAGTATTTTGTTTAAAGTTAATTTGGGCTAACATAGCCATTGTAATTTGTAGGTTAAAAGAATAGTTAGATTAGGATTAGTTAGGCATTTAGTTGAATAAATTGTTCTACAACTGAATAATAGTTTCTCAACCATATGGGGATTTTGGGAAAGCCATAAAGCAAAACCAAATCCACCATTGTGGGGTTCTGCCATCCATAGAGAGAATGAGAGATAATGAGAGGGAAATAGGTGTGAAAGAGGGTTGAACAAAGAGTAGGAAAAAATGTAAAACCAGCCATCCCAGGGCTTGGGTTCTATGTATTTTCATGTTTAAATTAATTCCAACTATTTTGGATTTTGATCGGGCTCTCTGTTTCAACCTGTTGCTTTATTTCCTTGTCGAAATCAAGTATTTCATTTATGTGTGTGTTCTTTATGTTAATGCATAGACAGATTGAGTGAGAAAATGAAGTTCATGTGAACTTCACATAGGAAAATTTGTGGCAGAGACAAAAGGCTGAGAGACGAAGAACAAACCCAGGAGGGTTTTGCGCATTTGCAAATTGGAAAAAGCTCAAGAGAGATAGTCTTGAAAGATTCCAAAGAAGACAAAAGGAGTAGCGTGGAGGAGCAGTATTGCAGAGCGGTGGCAGTTGAAAGAAGAGAAATCAACTTAAAAACAGAATACACTTAGAAGAACCCTAAGAGAGGAACTGACGGCGAGGATGGGAGCGCAGAGCCGAGGATATAATATTGATGTCAGAGATTAGTGTGAGCAGAGGATGCGAAACAGAGCCGCGAGAAGGTGAATGGACGGTTGCGATTAAATTGCAAATTCGAAGACAAGAGATGAACGGTTAAGGTGAGTTGAGGAAGTGTGAAATGGACACGTGTCGGCAGGGCGCAGTTTCACATCGGCGATTGAAGTATTTAGGAGTTAAGAGATTTCACAAGTTAAGTTTGATAGTTTTCGATGTGAAGTGGTGTGGCAAAGGCGTAGCGCGGACTGTCGGATCCAGCCAAGATCAAACGACGGAGATTAAAAGCGGTGATCACAAATCGCAGGAGTTAGCACTAAGGGTCATCGCAAGATAAGTTAAGAGATTTGCGATGTGAAGGCTAGAAGACACATGGCAGCACAACGCAAATTCACACGTCGCGGAAAATAGAACTTAACGTTTAAGAGATATATTGCGAAGTATGCGAAGTGTGATCGCATGTTGATTGGTTGGGCTACTTTGGGTCCCTTCGGTAAGAAACCCACGTAATTGCATTAGTTTGGGTTATTTATATTGTCTGTGTGTGTTATAAGAATCCTATTATTGATTTTTTATGCGTATTTAGGTTACAAAACTCAAAGGCTGAACTCTATTGTGAGTAAAAAGATTTTTGTGTTGAGTCTTAAAAACTCCATTCCACAACGTGTTCTGATATTTTGCAACTAGTCTGCATCAATTGGTATCAAAGCAACAAGATATGAGAGGCAGTGTGAAGGACTTTGAACAAAGCAAAGTTGAGAAAGATTGCTCATTGATTCTAATCAAGTGAACCTTAAGAGGTAAGACTGTGGACTGAAGGCTTATGAAAAATCATAAGAGCTACTGTAGCATGGATGAAGTAGTAGCACAGAAAATAAGGTAAGAATGTTTTGTTTCAGTTTTATTTTGGATTATAAAACTAACAAGTAGATGCTCACACTCATAAGAGGAGCATAAGAGTTTAATAGAGGTAGTAGCAAGAGTGAAAACATCTCAGCAAGAAGATTACAACCTTTAAGGGCAGTGATGAAGGAAGCTAGCAAGTGTTTTCTAAGAGGAAAACGAAGTGTGGTCAGAACCTAATATTTCAGTCGAGGTTGAAATATAAGAGGACAGTAATGTTCTCAAGTGCAGATGAGTTGTGAGGGTGAGCCTAGAATGAGCATAGAGGAGTGCTCAATGATGGTTCTAGATTGAGGACCCGTGCTTGCCAAAAGACCAAGCACAAAGAAAATTTGGTGAGGTAAGTTGTAGCAGGAGGAACTATTACTGCAGAGGCTAGTGCAGCTCATAGAGGGTGAAAGGACCCAAGAAGATGACTATTGAAAGTCATAGTAGAGGTTTAGGAGGAAACCACAAAGTGAAGAAGGAATATGCCAAGACAAATGGCATATGGAAGTAGATGATTGATGAACAATATAAGAGAGAAATAACTGAGATGAGAACCCATCTTGATCTATTGATGGAGTTGCTACAGAGGAGTGATGAAGACCAGAGGTGTGGATGGATTATGAAGAAGAAATGGAAATGGCATGGGCTACAGATGAAGAGGGAGCATAATTTGAATGATCAAGAATAAGAAGCGTTACTCAAAGCGGCAAAGTGTGAAAGAAAAGGTTATGTTTGAAGAGTCAAGAAGAAGAAGAGTCCCCAAGAGATGACTTGGGACTGGAGACAAGTACTACACTTGTTTCAAATATGAAAGAGGTTTGTTGCAGCTCACAAGGTGGATTAGAATGATTCCACATAGGGTAGAAGAAGAGATGACCACTGATGGTTATCTGAAAGGTTCACAGAGGAGTCATAATCAGGAGAAAGAAATCAACAGAGATATTAGTAGAAGACTAAGCATGGAAAAACTTGGCGTGGTATCTACGGACAGGTTGATGAAGTCAGCTTGTAGAGATGAATTTTTGATAGTCCATGATGAAAAAAGAGGATTTCATGAAGAAAATAAGACTATGGCTACTGATATTCATATTAAATGTTCCAAGGGAGATTATGAAAGATCAAGTAGTAATAAACTTGATAGAGAATTAGTTGAGATAAAAGTGCAGCTAGAAGTGTTGTGAGAATTCATACAGGGGAATATGGAACACCAAAGGTATGATTGGGTTATGCGGAAGAAAAGAGTCAAGTGGAGTTAGTTTCAGAGTAGGCTGAGATCTGACACAAGAATTCAACTAGAAGAAGAACTCAGAGGAGCTGAGTTACAGCATATGATGTGTGCTGAGGAAGAGGTTTACTTATGTGAACCTGAGCAAGGGTCTATTCTTGGCGATATTAGTAATGAAGATGAAGACATGAGACCAACTGATGGTTTCATGGATCCTTGGAAGGGTGAGAACCAGTAGAAAGAGCTGATGTTTGAGACAACAATAGAGGCTATGGATCCTTATGGTTTTGAAACAAATGATCATTGTATGTTTGCAGGTGAAATAGGTAAAGAAAGACAATTTGCTGATGTTGTCATAAAGGATGAAGGGGGAGGACAGAATTGTTGGGGCCCTTGTTTTGAAATTAAAAAGTTTTGTGTTGCAGAGAATAAGTGGCGGAGCACAACCACGATAGACAGAGAGCTGTCAGGGTTGCGAAAAGGTGAAGGGCAAGTGGCGCGATTGTTGCGGAAACAGGTACAGATGGCAAAGGGAAGCGACAGAAGACAGTTAGTGGGACTCCCAACAATCAAGGAAAGCAGCAAACAACCGAGCGAAAAAGAAGGAATTAGAATTGTCATTCGCATTGGTGATGGGACAAATAGGCAGCCGATCAGCGGAAAGAGGAGGTCGGCCCAGTAGGGATCAAAGAGAAGGAGCCGTAGGAGAGCTATGTTCATGTTGTTCTATTCTCTCTCTCTCTATGTTCTGTTCTGTTCTATATCTTGTATTGCGATTGTAGTAAGTTCTGCCACGCATGCTCTGAGGAGTGTTGTAATAGTATTTTGTTGTTAATGCATCACTTTCTAATATAAGGTTGTTGTTCTGAGTTCTGTCTTATGTTATGGTTTAGTGGGATACATGGCTATTTTGAATTTTTGTTTATCATTCTGATCAAGTTCATGAGTATTGTTATATGTCTGGTATTTTACAATTAATTGAAGTACTTAAGTTATGGATGGTTTGCGTATCTACCACGCTTGATCGATACTCGACCCAACCCCAACCTTAGTAAGGTTGCGGCACGCCTCGGGTGAGACACTCTGTTCATCGGAGCAGGGTGAAAATGCCAGCGTTGTGCTAGAATACTATGGTAACCTTTTTTAGCCACCTTTCCGAACCTGGGTCTCCCCCTGAGACCTCGTTTCTTGCCAACAAATGGTTTCGTTGTCGGAACACGAAATCTAATTCTGGAGTTAGATCATGGTATCACGTATCTTTGAGAAAGAAATACAGAAATGGTGGGATGACCATCTGGGCCAGTTCATAGCTCAGCAAGCAGAAGTCAGACAGCAGAAAGAGAAGACTGTCAAGAACTTGATTCTCTTCTCTGAGTCCGCCAGTGATATCTAAGAGATCTTCTGGGGAAATTTTCCTGAGGAGCTCTACAACTGGTTGCGGAGATTACAGATCAAGGTAGTCCCCAGAGGGTTGTGGACCGTCTGTCGCAAGTGGGTACACTTAGATTTGGTAGCACTCCATTGGTTAGATATCGATTTGACCCGAGCTATAGATTTCTGGGTGCAATCTACCTTGGAAGGATACATAGTAGAGTTCATAGCTGAATGCTACCAATCTTTCTCAAAAGCGAAGGACGTATTCAGATCAGGGCTACACAAAGGACTACTGAGAGAGATCCCTTTGTGGATTAAGGCATTGATGGTGGACGAAGGACTGATGGAGTTCCATAAAGCTGAGATGGAGACCTAAATCTCCAGTACTGGGGGAAAGGACTGAAGGAGAGATGCTACAAGTAAGCTGAAACAGGGAATAGGGATATGGATGCCAAGAACTCTAGTAGGTTAAGGCAACGATGAGCACATCGGAGGGCACAACTCGCCAAGAAGTGGCGAGAAAGGGCTATGAAAGAATTGGAAAGACAACAAGGAAAAGGGAAAGAAAAAGGAGAGGCGCCTCAGACGACGAAGCAGTTGGAAGGTTAGACGGGTTCCCAGGATATGGGGGGGACCACCAAGGAAGTGTGGCAGGTGTATAGGAGCCCAGCCCCAACATAAAAGGGAAAGGAGTATGATGGAAATGACACACACCTCGAGGAGACATTCGATGTAGAGCTACATGTTGCGATGGAGCAGCTATTCCGAGAAAGGCTGGCACCCATAATCCCATGTAACTCTATTCCCCAAAGCTCAAGTAGCTCTAATCTCGACCTTCCCCTGGTACTCTATCAGCCATTAGGTGAAATTTTTGTTAAGTTACAGGAATTAAGTAAGCCAACTAGCGTTCAGTCCACAGTAGTAATACACTCTAGCAACCGTACTAGTACTACCATCTCAAAGCCTAGAATGAGCATAAAGGATTTGTTCTAGTAAGCCCCACACAAGGAAACATGGCAGGATCGTTTACTCGGTACCCAGAGTTTTCTAGGAGGGGTAATGACGATGTGGAGTGTTGAGATTTCTTTTAAATTATTTTTGGAGAAAATCTCACGAATGTGACAACAATAGGACTTGTTGCTAAATTGACTCCTTTTAATTCTGATGAGGAGTTAATGCATCCTATATTTGTTGTGAGTGAATTTATGATTCAGTTTCTACTCCCAGCTATAAAATGTAAGCTCGTAGAGGAAAATGAGCATGAGGGATGTGAGGTGAGTGAAGAGCAGATGAGAAACTCTGCTATTGTAATCCTCCAGTTGATGAATGAGATTGTCGGTGCCCTGTTTGGTGGACGTAGCCCAGATTGGTTGGGTGAACCACGTTAAAATCTTTGTCTCTTTATGGTTTTCTATTGTGTGTCTATGTTTTATTTAAGTTTTTCTGCTGCTGAACTCAACAATTGGTATCAGAGCGTTGAGTGATTCATGTCTGCGTTAAACAAGAGTTTTGGTTCTATGTTTTTTTTTAAGTGATCAGAAGCCGTGAGCTGTAAGGCCGAGCTGTCGAGCTGTGTCAAAGCTCTGTGGGCTGCCGAACTGTCGAGCTGTGTCAAAGCTCGAGAACTGTCGAATCCCTGTTGCTTAGTTGCAATGCCGTGGACTGTTGAGCTTTCGTTAACTTGGTAGTCGATTGCACACACGAAAAAACGTCATGAGCTTTCATTGTGAGCTTTCGTTAACTTGGTAGTCAATTTCACACACGAAAAAGCGCCGTGAGCTAGACAGCCATTGATTTTGTAACGCAGATCGTTTGCTGAGTTGAAGGGTCGTTTGCTGTGATCGCTGCACCATGAGCTAGACAGTGGAGAAGGATGCTGCAAGGAGTGGAGAGCAGCAGTCCTCTGAATGCAGAAGTTAAGGCTGCGTTAACATGTGAAGAACTGCGTGGACCGAGGAGTAAAATGCCGTGAGTTTGGTTCTGCAGTTTTTTTTTTTGCAAATCGATATGCTTTTTACAATCGGTTCATTAAAAACGTTGATTTCCTTTTTTCAAATGCGGTAAAGTTAAATCGATTTGTGTTAATACATTTAAAATCGATTTGTGTTAAAAATCAATTTGAAGTTTTTTTTTTTAAATCGTTTTGCATTAAAGTGTTATGCAACGTTTTTTTAAAATCGATTTTTATATTGAAATGTAATGGTATTCAAATGCCATTTAAATCGATTTTATTGCAATGTTTAAAAAAAAAACAAACGATTTGCATTTAAGAGTTTTTAATGCAATTTTTTAAAATCGATTTGTAATTTAAAATGCCACTTGCATATGGTAATAAGGGAAAGGCATTTTTTGCATATGTAATAAGAGAAAGGCATTTTATAGGTGAAGGGATTTTTTTTTTTCTTTTTTTTTTTAAACTTCAAGGGCATTTTTTTAATAAAATCTTCATTTATTAAGAGTTGCAATTGCATATTTTGTGACACGAGCTACTAAACATGGCAAAAACACAAAGTTCTCGGTTTGAGATCGAGAAGTTCAATGGGAAAAACAATTTCGAGATCTGGAAAGTGAAGATGTATGATCTACTCGTGCAACAAGGCGTGGCGAATGCGCTATTGGGAAAAGCCAAACAACCTTATACCATGACAGATAACGAATGGAGTGACATGGATGAAAGAACACTGAGCGACATTCATTTGTGTTTTATGGATGATGTTTTGTTTAACATCGTGTCAGAGAAAACTGCTGTTGGTTTGTGGACAAAACTTGAAAAGTTGTACATGAAAAAATCCTTAACCAATAGGATTCTTCTGAGGCGACAGTTGTACAGTTTGTGCATGAAGGAAGGTACGACGATAACTGATCATCTGAATACCTTTAATACTCTCTTGGTGCAGTTAGAAAATATAGAAGTAAAATTTGAATCAGAAGATAAAGCTGTAACTTTATTATGCTCATTGCCTGAGTCATGGGATCATTTTGTTACTTCTATAAGTCTTAGTTCATCAGAAACCCTTGAGTTTGATGATGTTTTTGGAGCTTTGATGTCTAAAGAAACAAGGAAAAGTTCAAATTCAGAGACCTCTACATCAGAAGCAATGATGGTCAGAGGTCGTTCTAAAGAAAGACGCTTCAGTAAGCACAACAACTCACGTTCAAAATCGAAAGGGAAGAAGAGTAAGGTAAAGTGTTGCTTTTGTGGAAAATCAGGACATTTGAAGGACTGTTGGAAGAGACAAAAAACATCCAAAGGAGACTCTTCGACAGAGAAGAAAGAAGCAAACACGACAGATACAGGTTCAACATCCATTTCAGGTATGAGTGATGAAGTGTTATCAGTTGGTTTGTCTAATCATGATCAACATTGGTTGTTAGATTCTGGTGCGTCAAATCACACGTGCATTCATAGAGAATGGTTTAAAACTTATAAATCAATCAATGATGGAGTTGTTTACATGGGAAATGATGTCTCGTGTAATATTGTGGGAATTGGAAGCATCCAGATTAAAATGTTTGATGGGACAAATAAAATTTTAACTGATGTAAGACACGTGCCTGAACTAAAAAAAAACCTCATTTCACTAGGAGTGCTAGACACAAATGGATATAAAACCTTTATTAAAGGTGGAGTAATGAAATTTTATAAAGGAATTTTACTAGTAATGAAAGCAAAGAAGGTTGGAAGTCTTTTTCAGTTAGAAGGAAGAACAGAGTCAGATCATGCTTCTACAGTATCTGAAAACGACAGTAATTCTATTATTTTATGGCATCAAAGGTTGGGCCATATGAGCGAAAGAGGATTAAAATTTTTATCTGATCGTAAGTTACTTCCTAGTTTAAAATCTTCTAAGTTAGATTTCTGCAAACATTGTCTATTTGGGAAACAAAGAAAGCATAAGTTTAAAACTGGAAAACATACTAGTAAGGGAATCCTTGATTATATCCATTCTGATGTTTGGGGTCCATCTCCTACAACCTCATGTGGATGATCGTCATATTTGTATCTTTTATTGATGATTTATCTAGAAAGCGTGGGTCTATATGTTAAAGAAGAAGTCTGATGTATTCACAGTTTTCAAACAGTTTAGAGCATTAGTTGAAAACATCACTGGAAGAACCATTAAATGTTTAAGAAATGACAATGGTGGTGAGTTTACTTCAAACGAATTTGATAATTATTGCAAGGACGTTGGGATCGAAAGACATAAAACTACTGTATATACTCCTCAGCAAAATGGAGCGTTGAACACATGAACAAGACTCTCTTAAAGAGAGCAAGAAGTATGCTTAGTAACGCCAATTTGCAGAAGGAATTGTGGACAGAAGCTGTATCTATAGCTTGCTACTTGATAAATCGATCACCATCAACTGCAATAGGATGAAAAATTCCTCAAGAGGTATGGAAAGGTCATCCACGTGATTATTCTAAACTGAAAGTTTTTGGTTGTGATGCATATGCTCTAGTTCCAAAACATCATCGTTCTAAATTAGATCCTAAATCAAAAAGATATATCTTTTTTGGATATGGTGATGGGACTAAGGCATACAGGTTGTGGGATCCTACTACTCACAAGATCATCATTAACAGAGATGTTAAATTCAATGAATCTTCACTCAATAATCCAGATGTAAATATGAAATTGAAACAGGATAATGTACCTAAGTTTCAACACATTCAGTTTGAAACCAATTCAAATACTGATGATAGTCCAGATGAAAAAGTTTCAGATGCAGATCATGAACAAGTTTCAAATGTAGATCATGAACATGTTTCAGATGCAGATCATGAAGAAATTCCTACAGATAATAATCAACAAATTGTGGAAGTACCAGAAACTTCTTTAAGGAGGTCTACGAGAATCAGACGTCCTCCCAAAAGGTATGATGATTATGTTACTTCAGTTGCTTTAACAACTAATGATGATGAACCTTTGTGCTATCAGGAAGCTATAGAAGGTTCTAATAGTAATAAGTGGAAAGAGGCTATGAAGGACGAGATGAAGGCATTAGCCAAGAATGCCACATGGGATCTGGTGGAACTTCCTAAAGACAAGAAAACCGTGGGATGTAAATGGGTTTACAAATTGAAAAGGGGTGTTGATGATATAGAGGACAGGTACAAAGCGAGGTTGGTCGTGAAAGGTTTTTCTCAGAAAGCAGGAATTGACTTTCATGAGATATTTTCACCAGTTGTAAAAATTGTTTCAATTCGGATTGTGTTAGCATTAATTGCTTTACTTGATTTAGAATTACAACAACTAGATGTTAAAACTGCATTTTTACATGGAGATTTAGATGAAGAGATTTACATGGAACAACCAGAAGGGTTTTTTCAAAATCGCAACAAGAAATTTGTCTGCAGGCTCAAGAAATCATTGTATGGTTTGAAGCAGTCGCCTCGACAATGGTACAAGAAATTTGATTCTTTCACGATGAGTAAAAACTATATAAGAAGTGAATATGATCATTGTGTTTACTTTAAGAAATTAAGTAATGGCATGTTCATTATCTTAGTGTTGTATGTTGACGATATGCTTTTAGCAAGCAAAAGCATAACTGAGATCAACAGGTTAAAGGCTCAGATGGATAGGACATTTGATATGAAAGATCTAGGAGCAGCAAGACAGATTTTGGGCATGGATATTTTCAGAGACAGGAGAAATGGTAAGCTATGGCTATCACAAAAGAAGTATATTGAGAAAATACTCCTGAGGTTTGGTATGAACAATGTGAAGCCTGTTTCAGTCCCTTTTGCTTCCCATTTTAAGATTTCTTCAAGTTTATGTCCTAACACAAATGAAGAAAAGGAATATATGTCTCGAATTTCATATGCCAATGTAGTAGGTTGTTTGATGTATGCGATGGTTTGTACTCAACCAGATATTTCACATGCAGTTGGGGTTGTCAGCAGGTATATGGCAAATCTAGGAAAAGAACACTGGTCAGTAGTTAAATGCGTGCTTCAGTATCTGAGAGGCACAAGTGATTATTGTATCACTTATAACAGAAGTAGTGAATTTGTTTGTGGATATGTTGATTCCGATTTTGCAGGTGATTTGGACAAGATAAGGTCAAATTCAGGGTATGCATTTACTCTTGTAGGTGGAGCTATTAGCTGGATGTCAAAGCTACAGAACATTGTTGCTTTATCCACTTCAGAAGCAGAATACATAGCTGCTTCACATGCTTGCAAAGAAGCAGTTTGGTTGAAAGGTTTGTTTGGTGAGTTTGGTAGGTTATAGGACAACATCAAGTTATTTTGTGATAGTCAAAGTGCAATTCATTTGGCTAAAAATCCGGCCTATCACAGTAAATCAAAGCATATACCTATCAAGTACCATTTTGTAAGACAGGGTATCACTAAACGGGGAGTCTCTCTTGAAAAGGTGCATACAAAGGAAAACTGTGCAGACATGTTCATGAAACCAGTTTTGTTAGAGAAGCTACGATGATGTCTGGCTTCTCTTGGCTTGCAGAAAAGATAAAAATAATAATGGAACAGGGTATCAGGCTAATTGTTGTCAAGGTGGAGATTGTTGAGATTTCTTTTAAATTATTTTTGGAGAAAATCACATGAATGTGACAACAATAGGATTTGTTGCTAAATTGACTCCTTTTAATTCATATGAGGAGTTAATGCATCCTATATTTGTTGTGAGTGAATTTATGATTCAGTTTCTACTCCCAGCTATAAAATGTAAGCCCGTAGAGGCAAATGAGCATGAGGGATGTGAGGTGAGTGAAGAGCAGATGAGAAACTCTGTTGTTGTAATCCTCCAGTTGATGAATGAGATTGTCGATGCCCTGTTTGGTGGACGTAGCCCAGATTGGTTGGGTGAACCACGTTAAAATATTTGTCTCTTTATGGTTTTCTGTTGTGTGTCTGTGTTTTATTTAAGTTTTTCTGCTACTGAACTCAACATGGAGCAACATTGGTACCTCTATGAGGCCATATGGAGGGCTCGACAGATACCAAACACAAGTAATTTGGTAGAATTTCAAACTACTCTCTGGGAGAGAGCTCTATGCTTGTTTCTAAAGTGGTCTGAGACTCGTCAGAACCCAACATTAGACGATGTAAAAAGGGATTTCGTGAAAGAATTCAAATTACCGCAAACGGATCAGCAGGGTTTATCAGGGATGTGGGAGATCAAGCAGCGAGAAGGGGAAACTGCATGGGATATGACGAGGAGATTCAAGGATGCGGTTGGAAAACTCAGCTACCCGATTGATCCCAATCACCAAAGGGATTTGTTTATCAAGGCCCTTCTCCTGCTGACAAGGACACTGCTGACACAACAAAATATCGAGACGTTGCAAGATGCATTAGAACAGGCCATGAAGATAGAGGCCATGGTGGGATACCTGCAAGAGTTTAGAGGAGGGGCATCAGCTCAGGACCATTCCATACTAGAACTACAACATCAAATAGCTAGCCCGACGGAAAAACTAAAGGAAATTCAACCCCTGCGTCCAACTAGGCCAAATGTATGGTGTACGCACTGTCTAATGGAAGGACATGTGGTAACCGAATGTCCTCGGTTACGAGGCCAGAACGTGGGGACACTAGCAACAGGGGCACCAGGAGCTCCGCCAGTAGGAGGGGTCATGCAAATAAATACCCAAGGATTATATCCGTCACAACACCCATACATGGGGTTCCTCGCGCAACAAAATTCAGCAGCAACTGAGTATTGTGAGATTTGTAAAAGCGTGGCCCACTCACCCCGCCTATGCCCCATACTGAAAAAGTACTCCAATGTCCCGAACAATGTATACTGTGAGTTCTGTGCATCTACCACGCACAACACAGAGCAGTGCAGAGCTCTGGATGCTTTGGCAGAACAATTAGACAAACCTTCATATAGAGTGAACAAGGCTCCTAGAGGACGAGGAGGAGGAATGAGAGGAGACCAAGCGGGAGGAAGAGGACCAGTATGATGCTACAACTGTGACCAAGAGGGCCATGTGACACGGGGAGGCAAACGAACCGGGGAATATGCACAGGGGATAGACCCGATAAAACTGGTAAGACCAATATCTCCAAAGCCAACATTCAGGCTAGAGAAACAGAAGCAATTCTTTCAAGAGGCAACAGAAGCATTTGCCCAGCTTGGGGAAATAAAAGGAATCAAAATGCCAAGATCGAAGAAAGGGGATGAAAACCAAGCCAATACAGGCACTACAATTGAAGGATGGTTCCGTCTATTTCTAAAAATTGTTGACAAGGCACCCATGCTGGAACAATTAAAACAGAACCTGGAAGATTAGTGCAGAAGACGAAGGATCCAGAGGAGTCATATGGCACAACACATAAATATATAGAAAGAGTGAAGAGAAATAAGAGAAGTGTAGGCAAAGAGTTCCGGGTGAATACTCAAGTCACGAGATTCCAAATCAAGGACACAATGCTTGATCTCGGGTCCGACGTAAATATCTTGCCCAGAAAAATGTGGGAAGTATTGGGGAAACCCACAACATATTCACCAATTCAACTCCGTATGGCAAACCAATACTGCATTGTGCCCATAGGCAAGCTAGAAGAGGTCAAAGTCGACGTTGCGGGAGTAAAGACGTACACGGACTTTGAGGTCATCGACATTATAGGAGACAAAGATCCCTATCCAGCATTAATGGGGATCGACTGGTCTTTTGAAAACTATGCAATAATAGATTTAAAGAAAGAACTGATGATCTTTGAAGATGGAGAGGTCAGAGTCACCCAGCTGCTGGACCTGTATCAAGGTCCTTGATACATAGAGTTTGTCAATAACAGAGAGGATGCTCAAATTCTCAACCATCTTTATCAAATGACTACAGGAAGAAGGGAAGATTATATCAACCCGACGGCGAGAGGATCGGTGAGCTGGAGGAGCATTCAAAGCTCAGACTTGAACTCAGAGATAGCCTGGGAGGATTGGCAGCAAGGGGGATATGAGACCAGCATAAGGAGATGCACCACCATTAGAAGAATCAATTGGATCGGGACTGAGGTAAGAGGTTACCCAACCTTGTCCGATATGAATGCTGTGAATACTTTCATTATCAAAATAGAAGACAATGTACCAGAGGATCAGAGGTTCCCTCTCATGGACGTGGCCTTGCAATCCACGACTGCAAGATGGTGGAAAAACCACCGTGACTCACTGACGCAATGGAATAGAATTTCAACAGCACTGAAAGCCAAGTTCAAGGGAGAAGAAGGACCCCAATGCACTCGAAAGTTCCAGGGGAATTCAGATCCCGCAAAGCATTTGAAGAAGTGTGAAGATCAATGCAAAACTGCAGGATACCCGCACGAGCTGTGGGTCCACAAATTTATACACTTCCTCGATAGGATTCCACAGGCTTGGTACCTAACGGAGGAGAAGAAAAGGGGAACTGGCACTTTGCAAGAAGTTACAAAGAAGTTTACACAGACTTCTTATTTGAAGGAAAGACAGATACAGTTACCCAAGCGGTATAGGCCATTAAAAAAATACTGTTCTTCCCAGAGAATTAGGAGGAGGATGAGCAATCACTCCCGAACCAAAACATTCGACAGTCAGTAGCATGCAAGAAAATAGACAGTGAAATGGACAATGATAATCTAGAGGGACTTCAACATCTATACTTTGAAGAAATAGAGCGAGAACAGAATATTCCGGAAAACTTGAAAATCGAGGGAATTCATTTTCTCCCCCTCAAAGCTAAGAAAATGAATATTGGGACCGAAGAGAAGCCCAAATTAGCATCGATCAGGGACTACTGGGATGCTGAGACGACCAAGGAAATATTCAATCTACTACAGGAATATGAGGACTTGTTTCTGTCGTCCGTAGCTGACTTGAAAGGAATCAAATGGGACCTGGGAGAAATGCGTATAATACTAAAACCTGATGCAAGACCAATCAAACACAGGCCCTATCGATTGAATCCAAGGGTAAAGGAAAAGGTTAAAGCTGAAATCGACAAGATGCTGAAGGCAGGGTTGATATTCCCAGTGGAGTAAGCAGAATGGGTAAGTCCCATAGTTATACAGAGAAAAAAGGATAAGGTGGAAATCTGAGTTTGTGTTGATTATAGAAGTTTTAACAATGCCTGTATACATGACCCATTACCCACCCCGTTCAGTGACGAATTCCTAGACAATGTTGCAGGGAACGAAGCATATTATTTTACAGATGGATTCTCAGGGTACCACCAATTCAGGATAGATGAGGAAGATAAGAAAAAGACAACCTTCACCACCGAATGGGGTTCCTTCGCATACCACGTAATGCCATTCAGCTTGAAAAATGCGCTAGCAGTATTTTCGCGCATTTTCATAGCAGCATTCTGCGATTATATCCACAAATTCCTAGAGGTCTATATGGACAACTGGACCATCTACAGCCTATTGAAAGACCATGCCATGCTACTGAGAATTATGTTTGATAGGTGTAGATAGCTACAGATCTCATTGAACCTAAAGAAGTGCATATTTGCGGTGTCGTTTGGAACATTGCTCGAACACGTTGTATGCAAACAAGGAGTCTGCATAGATCCAACAAAGGTAGCGGTGATAATCAACATGGAAGCTCCAAAAACTTTGAAACAATTGAGGTCACTGTTAGGCCATACAGGTTATTACAGGTGATTCATCCAGAACTACGCAAAGATAACAACCCCATTGGAGAAGCTGTTATGGAAATCGGAACAATTCAACTGGACAGAAAGTTGTGCAATGACCCTAGACACCTTGAAGGAAAAATTGGCAAGTGCGCCAATATTGGTTCATCCAGATTGGGACAAACAATTTAATGTCCACATTGATGCTTCAAGCATCGCGCTCGAAGCTGTTCTAGCCTAACCAGGGGACACTACAGTTGATCACCCAATGTACTTCGCAAGTTGGAAACTATCAACAGCGGAACGAAACTACACCATGACAGAAAGGGAAGCATTAGCAATGGTGTACACCCTCCAAAAGTTCTGCCACTACCTGCTAGGAGGAATTTTGAAGTTTTTTACAAACCATTCAGCTCTAAAGTATCTAGTGAACAAACCGGTTTTGGAAGGAAGGATATGCAGATGGCTCCTACTCTTTCAAGAATTCACCTTCGAGGTGATAGTCAAACCTGGGCGATTGAACGCGAGACCAGACCACCTGTCAAGGCTCGAAAACGGAGAAAATTAAGGATCTCTGGATGATCAGCTACTAGATGATGATCCTTTCAGGGTAAAATCCATCCCAGAGTACCTATATCAGATCACGACCTACCTAACCACAGGATAGTGCCCAAAGGAATATACCGCAGTATAGAAGAAACACCTAGTAGTCCGAGCTGTAGAATACCAACTCATCGCATGACACTTGTACAAAATGGGGTTGGACTAGATCTTACAAATATGTGTCATGGACCACGAGAGGGAGGCCATACTATGGGAGTTCCACTCTGGAGTTGCGGGAGGACACATAGGAGCCAAACCGATGGCTAGAAAAGTACTATAGGTGGGCTTATGGTGGCCGACGATACACATTGACAGTAAGGAGTTCATAAAGAAATGTGATGTTTTCCATAGAACAGGATGTCCATCGCGTGGAGACGAGCTTCCACTACACCCAGTAAAATCACTACAACCATTCGAGAAATGGGAAGTTGGTTTTATATGCTCGATTGCACCTGTGGCAAGAAACTCGCAGGCCCGGTATATCATCACCGCAACCGACTATTCGACAAGATGGGCAGAGGCAATGCTAGTGAAGGAATGCACAGCTGACACAGCGGCACGATTCATATTTGAGAACATAATCAACCGATTTGGCTGCCCGAAAAGTCTGACCAATGATCAGGGTACACATTTCGTCAATGCCACCATTAAATCCATGCTCAGAAGCTTCATGGTACAACATCACAGGAGCAGCCCCTACCACCCATAAGCAAATGGCACGGTAGAGCCATTCAACAAAATCCTCGAAAGGGGATTAACAAAAATCTGCAACGCTCAATAAGACGAGTGGGATGAACGTATACTAGTAGCTCTGTGGGCATACTGGACGACTGTCAAGAGACTCAATAAGAAAACGTTGTTCCAACTTGTGTACGCAAGAGAGGCCGTAGTACCGACAGATTTTGTAATACCCAGCCTCCTAATTGCAACCTCACTACAACTATCAAAATAAGAATCCCTGAAGGACAAATTACAGGAGCTGCAGGGGCTAGAAGAAGACATGTTTTTAGCATAATTCCACCAAACTGTCCAAAAGGAGAGACAAAAAGCGTGGCACGACTGCCACATCAAACAAAAAACTTTCAAGGTCGGTGGAAAAGTTTTACTATATGATAGCAAGTACCAAAGGTTTCCAGGGAAACTACAAATGCATTGGCTAGGACCGTATCATGTGATCGAAATAAAAGAGTCTAGAGAAGTGTGCTTAGCACAGCTAGATGGCCAAATACTGCTAGGGTGGGTGAACTACGCACACCTCAAACCCTACCACGAGTAAGTTCTGCATTTTTTTTCAAATAATCTCTCACAACCGAGCGAAATCAATAGGGTAGAGTAGGCTAGAATAGATTGAGTCAATAAGTCTCTTGCACTCGAGAAGAGCTTAGATAGGATTCCCAATAAAGATGCTTCATAGCATAAGAAAAAATCACTATTGCGTTGTGGAGACCGCAACACAACCGATTGTGGTCAGGGGGATCAAGTCCAACGTGTCAGCCACGTCAGAAGGAAAAGCATGTCGAGCATCATTCCATCATCATTACTCATAGTACCCATGTCAGTCCGTAGGATTACTGAAATTTGAAAAATAATTGCCATAATTAGCATCACCCATACTGCAATAAATTTGCCATAATAAGCCATAACCATCACCTGTCATGTCTATCCAAACCCCAAAACCATAGTCAACTTTTTCAGAACCCACCTCAGCCCAGTAACTAATTGCACGATTATAGCCACGGATAAGGGAAGGAAAATTAATTAGTTATGGGGACTTATCAACCTCATGCGTGTCGGTTACTTACATAACCTGCATGACAAAAAGCGCGAGAATGTTGGAGAAGTCCGAGTTAGAATCAGAAGCAGCAAACGCAGCAAGGGTAACATCGCCAGAGAAAGAACAAGGAAGGAGTCCAGAAGCAGGGATTCATAAGAAGAGAGGAGGAATAGCGCTGCAAGTGTATCAAAGGAGATCAAAGATGACTAGGGTAGCACCAGCAGTCGTTGAGCATGGGCTCAGTGAGAGGATTCACAAGATGGAATCCCTGGTAGGCAGATACAATAGTGCCTCGTTGATTGATACCGACCTCACAGACTTTTTTCAATTCCCAGCGATGAAGAAATAGGTCTACACGAAGAATTATACCACAGAGGCAGGACATAAAGCACAAAGAGTACTTCCAGAGTTCAGAGGTGTGTCACAATCCACCATACTGAACCTACGGAACCTTCAAGTGTTTGGCACTATGGGAGCTGCAATGCAATGCACCAAGTTTTTATTAAGCAAAATTCACAATGGGCCACTCTGGCTGGGAAGAGAGATCCCAATTCACGTTGAATACATTCATAGATTGACCAGGTTGTCACAGGAGGGGAGAGACATCTCTACAGCTTTCCAGACGGTGTCCAAGAGAGCAAAGAAAGCAGGGGACATGGACTACTACAAGAATTATGACACCAAGAGAGGGGGAAAAGGAGCTAAGATAGACTTAATCAACAACCCGGTGATCAAGTTTGCATGTTACTTGATCGCAAGCAAAACAATGAGACATTACACAAAAGGGGAATGCACGTTAGACACTATCTCAGTTGCGGAGCATTGTCTCTAGGGGACATAGTTGAACTGGTCCTCGTTTCTACTCAATGAGTTTTTTGAAGCATGCGAGGACAACTACAGGAGGGCCACGGGATTCATCTATGGGTACCTTGTCATGGAATTGGCCACGTGGAAATGGAAAATTCCAGGAATAAGGCAACCACTGGAAGTGGCGCCAGGCCAACCACTCGCAATGAAGTTCACACCGTGGAAAACATCAGGGGACTCTAGCTCGAAGGAGGTGAATGAGGATGTGTTCAAGTTCTGGTACAGCCAGATGGTGGACATCGCGATGAGCCAACAACGAATTCCACGGACTCTGCTAGACAGCTATGCGGTGAAAATATGGTTTGGAGTTAACCATAAGCAAACTTACATCTGGCCAGCCTGCATGCCGGAGTCAACCTTCAATATGAGGCCGTTGAAATTCCAAATTGATGAGCAGGATTTTCACGTAGAGGTATGCTCCTGGCCTGGGGTATATATGGAGATAAGAAGTGGAGTCTACATTTACTCATTCGATGGTATGCTGCCAGAACCGTTGCCGGGAGAGACAACAGAGGAAGCGATGGCTAGGATGTCGTGGCTACAACTAAATCCAATCATCAAGCAGCTAAATACCAAGGTACAGAGCTTTAACCAGGTGGTCCAAACTTTAACTAATGATTCTCTTGTGTTTCCTACATTTACAGAATTTCAGGCAGCAAATGCTGCATCCTCTTCCATTCTAGTCCCCCTAGTAACCACCCTACCATTGGACTTGTTTACCTCACCACCAGTAGCCACCACAGCTCTAGTCAGGAAAATTAAAGCCTCAAAGCCACCTATAGCCACCCCCATGGCTAAGAAGGTGAGAGTCGCAATGTTCAGCCAAGTCGTTGATCTGACAGGGGAAGATCAAACACAACATATGGACACAGGGGTCCCAATCAGAGAAGAGCTCGTAACAGAACCCTAGACGACTCAAGATCTACCTCCCATAAACCCCTATTCTTTTCTCAACGTTCGTATATCACCTCCTCACACTCACCAACCCCTAGTCACTACCTCATTCACTTCTAGAGATCACCCATCTCGCACACCCTCCACATCAGCCACCATATCTGACCCAGTCAGGGTGAAAACTAAAACAAACGGAGATGCCGAGACCAAGGTTAAATCGGGTACAACAACGATACCCGAGGTTAACCAAACCCTGGTTGGACCAGGTTCTTTTCAAGAAATTTTACGGCAAGACACATCTTTTGCTGAAGACATAGCAACTCAGGTCGAAGAGCTGAATCCATTCCAGCAGGCAAGGATGATACTTCAGAGAGTCCAACCCAATATAAGCATGGGTAACCCCAGTGGTCCAGTGCCACAACCAACTCAAACGCAATCACCACAAGAGCACTCAGCAAGATCCATTGCCAGCGGTTAGCCGCTTCAAGAACGACAGCCGAATCAAGATATCTATGGAGCCGAAAGTGTGCAGACCTAGGGAGCGGCCTGATTATATAATTTCATTCAGAAGGCAGCGCAGCAGGCAGAGGAGCTTCACACAGAACTTTAGTCGAGGTTCAAGCATTAACAAGTACATATTATCCCACTTACTGAAGAGCGCAAACAATTGAGAATCGATAAAACCCGACTCCAGGACCAACTGGACACGGTGACCAAGGTCTTCCAGGAACTCTAGCCCATGGTAACAGCCCAAAACAATTAGATACCAAGTGACTTGGCAGAGGATGACGTAGTCAGACGGTCCATTCACATCCGCGTGGCCTGTTTGAATCTCAACAGAGAAAACAAGGAGTTGAGGGCCGCATTGGAGGATAGGCTCGCGCTGCCGGACCTGATCGTCATTTACGCAGAGAAGATCACAGAGCGATAGACCCAGATCGTCAGAATGTAGGAAATCATAAGTACTGTAGCCAAGGAGGCGTATTACCTACTGAAGGGTCTACACGAATGCTCCACCTCTCTCACTTTAAAGTCACAGTCAGTTTCAACAAAGCTACAACAACTATCAAAACAGAGTTAGGGGGCCATAGACTCGGACGGACTCGACCAATTGTATGCTCAAGCGAAGGAGCTTGAAGTCCAAATACAACGGATTGAGGAAAATTCAGCCACAACCAAACAAGCCCTACGAGAGCTCAGGCAGCCGGTGAAGACCACGACACAAGCAATACAACAAATAGTCGCCGAGGCCAATGTCCAAATCTCAAATGTCTTCAACAAGCTACCGACCATCGCAAGAGAAGAGGAGGTCACCCAGATCACAACAGAAAAAGACCTGCTTATGCAAGGATGGTAGCAAGCCATTTACATCTTTTGAGAGCTGAAAGCTTCCACATTAACAAAGGTCCCAGAGTTGGGGCCCTTGTTTGGGCATGCAAGGGAAAAAGAGCAGGCAAAACGGGCCACGGAGTTAAGCAGACTAATGGAACCGAGGCAGAAGGAAACAATTGACTCGGGACGAGTCAATAGGATGTGGTCGGGGCCTGTTGGGGCCCTTGTTTTGAAATTAAACAGTTTGGTGTTGCAAAGAACAGGTGGCGGAGTGCAACCACAGTAAACAGAGAGCTGTCAGGGTTGCGAAGAGGTGAAGGGAAAGTGATGCGGCTGCTATGGAAGCAGGTACAAATGGCAAAGGGAAGCGACAAAAGACAATCAGTGTGACTCCTAGCAATCAGGGAAAGCAGCAAACAAACGAGCGGAAAATAAGGAAGAATTGTCAGTCGCGCTGGCGATGGGACAAATAGGCAGCCGACCAGCAGAAAGAGGAGGTTGGCCTAGTGGGGATCAGAGAGCAGGAGCCATAGGAGAGATCTGTTCATGTTGTTATGTTCTCTCTCTCTCTGTTATGTTCTGTTCTATATCTTGTACTACGATTGTAGTCAGTTCTACCACGCACGCTCTGAGGAGTGTTGTAATAGTCTTTTGCTGTTAATGAATCACTTTATAATATAAGGCTGCTGTTCTGAGTTCTGTCTTGTGTTATGGTTTAGTGGGATACATGGAAATTTTGAATTTTTGTTTATCATTCTGATCAAGTTCACGAGTATTGTTATTTGTCTGGTATTTTACACTTAATCAAAGTACTTAAGTTATGGATGGTTTGTGTATCTACCACGCTTGATCGATACCCGACCCAACCCCAGCCTTAGTAAGGTCGCGACACGCCTCGAGTGAGACACTCTGTTCGTCAGAGCAAGGTAAAAATGCCGACGTTGTGCTAGACTACTGCAGTAACCCTTGTTGGCCACCTTTCCGAACCTGGGTCTCCCCCTGAGACCTCGTTTCTTGCCAACAAGAAGCTGAATTTTGTTTAAGAAGAAAATGAGACAACTGAGACTCATATACATGTACATGCACAACTAAGTGAAGGAAATTATTTCTAGCCTACTGTGAAAGCTAAAAACAAGTAGGACTTGGCTTATGATGATGGCCAAGAACAGAAAGAGGCAAAAGATGATATCAAGCATTTATATGTTATGCTTGAGAAATCTGAAAAGAAGACTAGTGAAGACTTTCTGAGTCTTGAAAGAGACTTAGAACAAAAAGAGAAAGATTTAGTGATTGAGTCATCAAATAATACCATTGGGTCTTGTGAGTTTAATGCTGCCAATTTGAATGTGTTTGCAGGTTGTGTAGAAGACAATACATCTCTTGGAGTTGTCTCAAGTAAAGCTGAAATTTATCTAGCAAAGTATAATGATGAAGAAAATTGTCAAGCAAGGTATGATGAAGAGTGTATTTCTAAGGAAGAACAAGTTGAGTTGTTGCAACAGAAGGAATTCATAAGTTCCTTATTTAATGAAGGGAGTAATTTTAATGGATATGAAGTAGTAATGCCTCATGATATGAAACTTTTTCTTGATGAGGACAAAGAGGAATTGCCTTGCTTAAATAGCAAAAGGAATATTGTTGGACGGACATTTAGGACCATCATAGAAATAGAGAATCAAAATTTTATTATGGTTAAAGATGAAGAAGCACTGTCACAAAGAGATTTGCTTAGTAACAAGGAAGAAGTAAGCCATAAAGATGAAAGTGAGGCAGTTATGTCTCAAGCTAAAGGAAAGTCAGTCCTAGAAGTGAAAAAGATTGAATTGACTATTAGGACTAGTCAAGAAGCAGAAGGACAATAAAGGAGTGTTGTCAAGGAAGAGGAAGATAGTTGTGTTGAAACTATAATACAACATATTGAAGAGGTAATTGAAGGGAATCAAGTAATCAGTGAATGTCTGAGTTTCTTGCTGAAATCATTTGAGCAAGAGAAAGAGATTGCAAAAAATAATATGGGACCGTTTCAAATTGTAGTTGAAACAGAGATAGGTACTAGTTTCCAAAACTTAATTATGTTAACTATTATATGGGAAAGAGTGAATAAATATATTACTGCAGTTAGAGAATTAGAAGGCAATTTACCTTTTGACAGTAAATTTTCAAACAAGGAAAAGAAGAGGGATATTGCCGAGGGAGATATCTTCACAGATATTCAGGAAGTTTGGGTGGCAGCAATGTCCGGAGTAATATTTGCAACAATATCTGGGACAAAGTGTAGTAGAATGTGTTGGCAGAGGACTGGAAAAAAATATTAGATTACAATAGAAGATTGGATTGCAAGAAACCATAGATGAATTATGGGAGTTAATGCAAATACCTAAGAAGAGTTACAATAAAATGAGGAAAACAGTCCACTGTGGAATTGTTTGGAAAGTGAAGAAAATTTAAGATAGAAGCAATGAAGCACTACAATACAAAGTATGGAAGCCTGGAAGATTGCAGCTAAAGAATGGTGAAGACAATGCAACTTATGGACAACAACAAAACAAATTTTGGGATCTTGGAAGATTCAAGCATTGAAGGCACATGACCAGGAGGTCATGAATTCTTTAAACTTGGGAGTTTGATGCATGAGCATTAAGGTAGAGCCAACAATATGACAAGTTGGTCACATTTTGTGGCTTGAGAAGAAGACTAGCAGTCCTAATAATTTGAATACTTTAGTTTAAAGTTAATTTGGGATAACATGGCCATTGTAATCTGTAGGTTAAAAGCATAGTTAGATTAAGATTAGTTACGCATTTAGTTGAATAAACTGTTCTGAAACTAAATAACAGTTTCTCAACCATATGGGGATTTTGGGAAAGGGATAAAACAAAACCAAATCCATCATTGTGGGGTTCTGCCATCCATAGAGAAAATGAGAGAGAATGAGAGGGAAATACGTGTGAAAGAGGGTTGAACTGAGAGTACAAACAAATGTAAAACCAACCATCCCAGGCCTTGGGTTATGTGTATTTTCATTTTTAAATTAATTCCAAGTGTTTTGGATTTTGATCGGGATTTCTGTTTCAACCCGTTGTTTTATTTCCCTGTCGAAATCAAGTATTTCATTTATGTGTGTGTTATTTATGTTAATGCATAGACATATCGAGTGAGAGAATGAAGTTTATGTGAACTTCGCATAGGCAAAGCTGTGGCAAAGACCGAAGGCTGAGAGATGAAGAACAAACCCAGGAGGGTTTTGCGTGTTTGCAGACTGGAAAAAGCTCAGGAGAGATAGCGTTGAAAGATTCCAAAGAAGACAGAAGGAGTAGCGTGGAGGAGCAGTATTGCAGAGCGGTGGCAGTTGAAAGAAGAGAAATCGACTAAAAAACAGAATACACTTAGAAGAACCCTAAGAGAGGAACTGACAACAAGGACGGGATCGTAGAGCCGAGGATATAAGAGTGGCGGCAAAGATGAGTGCGGGCAGAGGAGGCGAAGCAGAGCTGCGAGAAGGTGAATGGACGGTTGCGATTAAATCGTAGATTCGAAGACAAGAGATGAACGGTTAAGGTGAGCTGAGGAAGTGTGAAATGGAAGCGTATTAGCAGGGCGCAGTTTCCCATCGGCGATTGAAGTATTTAGGAGTTAAGAGATTTCACAAGTTAAGTTTGATAGTTTGTGATGTGAAGTGGTGTGGCGGAGGCGTAGGGCGGACCATTGGATCTAGCCATAATCAAATGGTGAAGATTAAAAGCGGTGGTCGCAAATCGCAGGATTTAGCACTAAGGGTCATCGCAAGGTAAGTTAAGAGATTTATGATGCAAAGTTGGGAAGACACGTGGTAGCACAACGCAACTTCGCACATCACAGAAAATAGAACTTAACGTTTAAGAGTTATATTGTGGAGTATGCGAAATGCGATCGCACTTTCATTGGTCGGGCTACTGTGGGTCCCTCCGATAAGAAACCCACGTAATTGAATTAGTTTTGGTTATTTATATGGTTTGTGTGTGCTATAAGAATATCGTTGTTGATTTTGCGCGTGTATGTATGTTACGGAACTCGAAGGCTGACCTCTGTTGCGAGTAAAAATATTTTTGTGTTGAGTCTTAAAAACTCCATTCCACAGCGTATTCTGATATTTTTTAGCTAGTATGCATCAGCCCCTAGCCCTGGTTTAGCCTTCCTGATCTCCCCCAACGTCTCCTCTTTGGCCTCCAGCGCCAGCCTTTTCAACCTTCCTAAGGCTGGTCGTGACCCTTAGGGGTTGTAACACCCCTTCTTCTCCCTAGCCGCAAGTCTAGAAGGCCCTGTGGCCTCCTCTTTTTCCCTCTATCCTCCCCCGTCCTCCTCCCTTAGCCCTCTTCTCCTCTCTCCCTAGGTTGCAACCCCCTAAGGGCTTGCAACTCCCTTTCCTTGGCCTTTAAGCCATAGGCCATAGGCCTTAAGCCTTGTTTTAGGCCTCCAAACCTCTTTTTCCTAAACGCTAGCCTCATTAGGCATAAAATTGGCCCTTTAAGGCCATATTATTCATCCTTGGGCTCCGATCTATCATCTTAGCCCTTTTATCCCTACAAATTTGGCTCCCATGGCCTTGATCTCCATTTCTTGGCATTTTTTTCCCCAAAATTGATCTGAAACCCTAATATGAAGTTTTAAGGCTAAATACTTGGTGGTTTTGTAGGCTTAAAGTCTCAAAATTATCATTTTTCAATCGTCAACATGATACCAAATTTTAAATGATTTTAAACGGTAGGATCTTCAGGCCCTTGGGCCTAGGGTTTGACCTCTAAACCCTTGTTTTCTGCAATTTTATTACAACAAACTAATTATTAATAATTAGGACCTAAAATCACAAAATAAATGGTCAAAGTCATTTAAAATTGCAAAATCTTCATTTTTCAAATTTTTCTCTCTTGTGTATTTGAGTTTTGACCTAGATCTAACATTAAAGCTTGCTAGATTTATTTTTTTTCATAACTGAAATTTCCTGTAGATCTGAAATTTTTGAATCAAAATCTTAATAAGGGCTAAAAAATTAAATTTTCATTTTACAAAAATTTCTATTTTGGGAAATATTGGGCATCATCTTAACCCTGATTAGTTTTTTGATATATGGTTAACTCACTGTTATAATAAACATATTAGTTCTAAAATTTGTTGAAGTACATTTTCTAAAAGCCCTAAAATTGAAAATTTCAAGTTCTAGTGCATTTTGCTATTTTTGGTCATATTAGCCATCTATTTTTTACAATTTTATCTTGTTGGTTTGTCTTTATTTACTGTTGCAAATCAATAAATCAGATCTGAAATTTTACTGAATACACCATCTTAAATCGGTCTAAACAAGCTAAATTACATTTGTTGTTCCTTGGAATTTATGTGTAGTTTTTTCACTGTTATTATAACATTGATAAGATCTGAATTTTCTGAAGTAGTAATGCTGGTATAAATTGTCATAAATCTGTGATCAACATCTTTATTGATTATTTTAAGCATTTGGCATCTTGGGTTATGTTGTACCTTAAGAGACAATTCCTTAGCTGTGATAAGGAATGAGTGCTTAAGACATTATTTGATTATGTCACAAATGAGTATATATCTGTCTCTATCTTATAAACCCTTAAACATTGATTATGTAACCCTTAAATATCAAATCCATGCATGTTCTGCAATGCTATATTTCACTTATGCTGAATTGGATGAACGAAAGAAAAAGAGAAAGGATTTCAATCTGATATGTCGTTTCAAACAGAATTTATCATTTTAAAACCCTGAAGAATTAAGTAAAGATAAATTTAAAACAGAGGAGCGCACATTAAGGTTTGTTTAAATCTTAAATACATATGTATAAAGATACCTGCTGCTCATTACTCTATTTTATTCACAGATAAGAAAACATTGTGTAAACTAGAAAACTTTTCAGCATAAACAAAATGATAGAAACTTGCATACTCATCCATTAATTTTCCATTTTTGAGTACAAAAATTTGGCTTCCAGGTTCAAAACTCGGAACCTTTTCCTTTCTTGGAATCTTCTTTAAATACAAAATAACAAAGCAGTTTCCAGCGATGAAACTAATTCTAACTGCTTTAACTACTTACGGTTACGGAGGTACATGCCTCAAAAAGGTCCTATTACAATTTACATGATTTTGAGAAAATAACATAGCGTGAAATTGAAAATTCCTAATCTATAGGAACAACCACTTCTGATACAGTTGCTGAGTCAACGACTACTTTTTTTTGAAATGCTGGAATTCCTTTTGCTGAGTCCATTGAGAATGTTTTGCACTTTTTCCATATCTCACTTTGGGTTGTTGATGAATTCTTGAAACTATGATACTCCAACCTGAATGCAACAATCTGACTGTGTGTAGGTCTTTCTGTGAAGAGAGTCTTCACCATCCATAACAAATTGAAATGCCTTTGCAAGAAATTAAACATTGTTTCTCCTTTTAAAATCCGCGTCTTTTCATGCCTGTTATCCATCTTGCTTTTTGCCAGTATTAATGAATCTTCATAAAATTTCCATGACAGAATGTTTCCTTTCTCTGTCCAACATGAAGGTAAACCTATTCTTATCAATTTATCAAATGATATATCAAACTTGTTCACTATCTCTTTGATTCCTAGTAGTCTCTTTTCTGTAACTTTTCGGATATCATTCCTAATTATCATCTCATTAACCTCCACAACATAGAAATATCTATCCTTTATTCCAATGTCTTCTAATTCCTCATATGTCTTGGAATTAATAAAGTGTATGAACTTTCTAGCCCAATTGGCTCTTTTAATTGATGTTTTCTTATCAGATAGGATCTCTTCTTCATATTCTGAGATAAGGCTTTTTTCCTTTGCAACTATATTCAAGAAGTTCCAATTGGAATTCATTTCTGAGATAATTTCACCCCATATGATATCTTAAGCCTTTATAAGTGAGATATTTCCTTTTAATTTCTCTTTGAGATCTTTAATCTCAGCTTCAGCCTTTTGTAAATTCAGTTTATTCTGATCAGCCTCCTTTTCTAGTGACCGTATGATCTTTGTGGCTCTTTCTAATTCTGCTTGAGCTTGCTTGCGATCTCTTTCTGCCATCTTCATTTTTGTGTTTAGTTGAGCAATCTGTGCTTGGGGATCTGTATCACCTGTAGGAATAACAAAGGTAAAGTATGACTTTCAATGTGATTTTGTAACGAGATGGCAATCTGATTTATTTTAGAAAATTATTCATCTTTATGCAACAATTGTTGACGGAGTTCCTCTTTCTCCTTCTCCACCTCTGCCACTTCTGCAGCCATTGAATGCTCTACAGCAGGTAACTTCAGCTTTTTCCTCAGGGTGGATATCTCTATTCTAGCATTCTCCATGAACTTCTGTACTACATCTTTGTCACTAGGATCTACACCAACCTTTATGATAATCTTTTTCAACTCCTCATTTTGAACTGATAAGGCCCTTGAATTGGCCTTCTCCAACTTGAACTGCTTGATAACATTTGCTAGCATATTTTCAGCTTTAACAGCCGTGGCATTGGTCTTAGTTAGATCATTGACAATTAATTGTCCAGTCTGCATATGCAGATTCATGTTATCCAATAGTGGGATCTTCTTAACATCCATAGTTATATTTACAGCATTGAAACTGATTGAGGATCCAAGAGACATCCCTGTTGGATGTGTTAAAGCCATTCTGAACTGATCCTTCTCGAGATCCATCATAGTTAGCAACCTAGTCTGATTAGTAGCTATGTGATGCTCTGCCTGAGCCTCCACATTAGCTTTTATTCTTTGATTCTTCTCTTCAATCTGTGTAAACACCTGTTTGACTGAGGGCACCTTTTCTTGGTAAAGCTCATGACCTCCCGAAGAAGAGGGAGCATTTTTCTCTTCATTTAAATGGAAGGTAAAACCTGGTGAATTTGAAGAATGATCTTCAGCCAAATTAGTTCTTTTCTCCTCTCTTGGCTCTTCATCATCTAACTCAACAATAGAATCCTTACTTCTTTTATTTATCTTTTCAGTTATAATAGGTGTGTGAATGTTTGTTTTTGATGAATTTACTTCTCCTGGGTTTGCCAACTTTTCCTGCTCAGTTTTGATTTCCTGAGTAAAAGCAGAATATCCATTTTCAGCTCTCCTTTGGGAAATTACTCCATAAGGATCATATGACCATTTTTCACCTAGTAACAGATGTGTCTCTTCCAAAAACTTAGACACTTCACCAAATTCTTGTCTCGTATTTACCACAAAGGGTCCCACACTCATGGGAAACTTATACATGAGACCTTTCTTCATGGGAACAAAATGCACCTGATCTACATTGAGACTCTGTCTGATGAATTCAAGGGAAAAAAGCCTCATAGGCACAAAAGTTGGGAGCCTGTAAGGCTCAATATTAGTTCCATACAATATTATCTCAGAATATTCCTCAAACACAAACTAATCCCCAAACCTGCAACTAGGTCCCAACTGTAAAAACTCCTTGGCTTTTGGTAGAAAACAAGGGGGAGAAACCCCATTCAATACTCTATAAGCAATTGACATATACTGACTGGAAAACTCAAACAACCCTGCTTCATTTCCCTCTCTTCTAATTATGTCAATCCAAAATATAACTGACTGCTTCTGTTTGTTGACATCCACTATATTTAACCCCAAACTCATAAATTCCTCAACATTTTGATATAAGAATAAATAAACAATCAACGAGGGGAATTTAAAGGAACCTGTGAGAGAAAAGCTCATCAACTGAGAATTGACAATCTCTTGCCAGAAAGATGGAATATCCAGAACTGTCCCTGGTTTCATCATCATTGCGTACATTCCTAATACTAATTTGTCAACTGTAAGGTCATTATCCTTGCCCAAAATTTTTGCAATACAACTCAGAACTGGTCTATTCTCAACATCAAAAATCTCCAAATTGAATTCTTCACCTTCCAGTTGAAATTATTTTGAATTTGGTCTCAAATGAAACATACACTGATTAAATTCTTCTCCTGAAAGGTTTTAAAAATAACTTGCCAATGAGTCTTCTGAGAATTGAAGTGGTGACTCGTCTTCGGAGAAGAAAAACGCTTGGCGAATCAACTGCGTCGACACCTGTAGAACATTCTCCCCCTGCGAATTCATTATAAAGAACTTACCGGGATACATTGAAGAAACCAGCCAATAGATAAATTCGAGAAAGAAATGAGCTTTTGGGATACATGCAGACAAGACACCAGATTTCTTCATGGCAGAAAAAACTGGGGAATTCTCGGCATTTAGGGTTACTTGATGATAAAATAGGGGATTGTTTACGGAAGACACGGTATCTTGGATGTCTCTCTCACTGTCCATGAGGGAAATGTGGCTAGTCGAACCAGTTAGTGAAAATTGCTTGGCCATGGCTGTACAGACAACATAAGCAATCCGTAAAGTAGTGGAGAATGAAAAGGTGGCGACGACACGGCTCAAAGGGGAAAACAATTACAAATGATTTGAAAATGTGATAAAGATCAATTTAAAAGTCGTTGACAAGGTTTATCATGGATTACAGCTGTCTTCCACTTTTCCTCATGACGTCATTGCGGAGGCTCCTGGAGTACGGCGTCAAACTTTAGCTAGTCCCCCCACAATGAATCTACACCATTGATCGTTGTTTACCCCGCGGTCAAAAATATCTACTGCGGGGGCACTTGATTCGATAACTCACGAGCTCTTTGCGCCTCCGCATTTAATCACAATAAAATATTATTATAATCATCTTGATGTGATTTCTTCTGATTCACTGCCACATCATTAGCATCAAACAGTCTTTCGAGAGGTACCAAACCTCTTGGTAAAATATTGTCTTTCAACTGAATAATCTGCTGATCACCAATATTCTTTTTCAGAGTCTTAGACATATCAGCCAAGTCAATTTCATCAGTTTCCAAATCAATCTGATGATCTTCAAAATCTTCAATCATCAACAAAAATTGCTTAATCTGTTCATCATCCTCAAAAACCTGCCAATGTTTGACATTGTCAGGAATCGAAGGTCTGTGTCTCATCTCAATTTCATATCTTAGTCTTGGATTGATCGGAGGTTTGAATGTACTGGCTGCAACTGCTAAAGAATCAACCATTCTATTCTCTTCTCTTGGGATAAACTGTAGGTTGAAAGCTTCAAAGTAGTTTTCAATTAAATCCCATACCTCATTCCTATATGTTCTTAACCTAGGATGTTTAGTTTGACACAAATTCTTAACTTGTCTTATGATTAATTCAGAATCACCAAACACGATCATAGACTGAATTCCCATTTTCTTAGCTGTCTGCAGACTAATGATTAATGCTTCATATTCAGCTACATTATTGGTGGATTCAAACTCCAATTTGAAAGATAAAGGTACAAGGTTACCTTCTAGAGATACAAAAATGAAACCAGCTCCAGTGCCTTCTTTAGAAAACGTACCATCAAAATAGCACTTCCAAAGCTTGTTTGAATTTAGCTCCTTATGTACAATGGCTGAAGGGATCTGCCCTTGTGACTCTTCAACAAATTCTGCATCTTCATGCAGCATGAAGCAAGAGAGGTCCTCCTTCTCTTGGCCATAAATAGGTGAATTACCTGCATCTTTCTTGGTAGCAGTTTTTTGAAATCTAGTTTCTCTATACAACCTCCTTTCTTCCCCATTAAAAACAGGAATCATGGCATATGTAAAATCTAACTTCAAAACTCCTCCAAGCTTTGCCCCCCAAGATCTAGATAATAACATACCAAATCTGGCTGGAATATCTGCCACTACCACATCCATCATAATGCTCTTGGCTGGGATTTGAGCCAATGAAACAACCATATCCTTAATAAGACCCACACACTTCACCCTTTTTGAATCAAAAGAATAAAGGTCTTTATATGGCTTAGTGATTTGTAAATTTAACTCTTTCATCACACACAATGGTTTCAGATTGTGGGATGCGCCAGAATCTAGCATACAATTATGTACAACAAATTCATGTAACAAAAGTGATATATAAAAAGGAGGGACAGACGAATTTACCTCTTCAACATGAGGCCCAAAAGTAACCACTGGTTTTTCTTCTTGCAGATTTACTATATCGCCTACTTCATCAGACTGAGATAAATTGATAAATTCTGCAATCTCCTTCTTATAACCAGGTGTTTTGATTAACTCAAGAAGAGGTATTTGAATTTTCACTTTTTCCAACTCTTTCGAAAAACTGAAAGTTTGATTTTGTTTTGTCAACTTTTTAGGTTCTTCTTGATTTTTATTGGAATTTAGACTTTGATTAGAAACAGTAACAACTTTCTCCAAAATATGAGGATCTTTAATCCTTGTTCGAGAAGCCTCAACTTGCTGTTTTTCCTTCTCTTTTTCTTCATTCATGGGCTGCTTCCCCTTATCTGATTTCTTAATCTGGTTTTTTCTATAATGGATTCGCCATTGGAGCAGGTACTGATTCTGATTCTTTTTCCTCATCATCTTGAGTTCTTAACCTCTTCTTTGACCTCAAATCGTATTTTTTATGTAATTTCGATTGCATGATGTCCGTAAACTGTTTGCAATAATCATCCATCTCTTCTTGATCGAATGAAAGATCAGTTTCTTCATTTTCTTCCACTCTTTCTTCCTCAGTTTCTTCTCCTGTTTCATCATCTTCCATGTAGACAGCAGAAATTTGAGCATCATCTTCTTTTTCATCATCATCATCTGCTGAGCGGGATGGAGCTGCCTCTATATACAAAGGTGCTTGCACCTGATCTTGATATTTCCTTTCTCTTTGTAGAATCTGTAGGGGCTGTTTTTTAAATTGGGGATTAAAAACCCCTCTACTTTGTCTTGCAGGCTTATTATTATCTATTGCCAACTTCACCAGTTTATTAGACAAATTTTTTATGACTTTAGTCATATCATCAATTCTCTGATCTTGAGATGAGGCTTCTTCTTTAGCTTTTCCTTTATCTTGGACTTTACCAGCAGCGGACATATTGGCCTCAATCTCCAGAGCATCAGTTTGAATCTGATCCAAAGTGGGGGACCTTCTTTCTCTCAATGTGAAACTGAAATCTGGTTCAAATGCACCAGCAAAAACGACCCTTGCTCCAATAGGAGGAGGTTTCATTTCCAAAGGCAAACTATTATACAATTTGTTAAATCTTTTCACAAAATCATTCATATTTTCATTAGATTTCTTCTTTATTGCATTGAATTCTGTCAAAGAATAACCATGGTCCCTTTTTTCACCCCATCTCTCGGTGAAACGTCTTTCTAGTCCATCCCAATCATTTATTGAACCATTAGGAAATCCTTTAAACCATTTCCTTGCCTCTCCACTTAGAGACTGAACAAAAAGTCTCATTACAACATCTAAATGCTCAACATTGAGATTCTAAGCAAATGTGCAAAACAAGGGCAAGTGTTGTTCTGCAGTTATTTCATCTTCACCAGTAAATCTAGGGAGTAACTTGAGATACTCCTGAGGCATTGCATTCATTGGTTGGGGTAGATTTAATGGTGCATATCTATTCATCAAGAAAGCAGGGGCCGCCATGTTTATGCCCTGGTTAACTGCTCCTTGAGTGGGGGTAAAATGAATACTAGTTGTAGGTGGGGGTGACTGAGGTGGAACAACTGATATAGGGATTGGTGTATGAACGATTGCAGAAGAGATGGCAACTATATGAGGCTGAGTTTCTGTAAGAGGGAAAGACACAAACTCAAGAGATTGCTCTTCCAATGTAGGTTCTTGAAAACGAGTGGGTGATGGTGAGGATTCTTTTTTCGAGAAAATGAGTTTCTTGGAAATATCCTTGGATGAGAAAGTGCGTGAACTGCTGCCTGGTGCAAGCAGTGTAACATCTGGTGTATCAAATATTTTTGGTTTCTGGCCCTTCTTTGAAACAATCTTCTCAGGATCAGACAAAACAAGAACTTTTTGCTTAGAGGTATCCGACCTCGTGTGAGGTTTCTTAGGATCCAGAGCTATTTTAAAACAAACACAACTTATTATTTCCTCCTCTCTAAACAACCAGAGGAAATGTAAAATAAAACCCAGGGAAAACCTTCGAATCTTTGTTCCCCGGCAACGGCGCCAATTTATGTTGTACCTTAAGAGACAATTCCTTAGCTGTGATAAGGAATCAGTGCTTAAGACATTATCTGATGATGTCACAAATGAGTATATATTTGTCTCTGTCTTATAAACCCTTAAACATTGATTATGTAACCCTTAAATATCAAATCCATGCATGTTCTGCAATGCTATATTTCACTTATGCTGAATTGGATGAATGGAAGAAAAAGAGAAAAGGATTTCAATCTGATATGTTGTTTCAAACAGAATATATCATTTTAAAACCCTGAAGAATTAAGTAAAGATAAAGTTAAAACAGAGGAGCGCACATTAAGGTTTGTTTAAATCTTAAATACATATGTATAAAGATACCTACTGCTCATTACTCTATTTTATTCACAGATAAGAAAACATTGTGTAAACTGGAAAACTTTTCCCATGTAATTAAATGCCCATTCCCATAACCATTCATTCAAAAAGCTTGAAATAATAAATATTTTCTAAAAACACAAATTTTGGAAAATTCACAGTGTTGAAAATGCAGAAATAAAAACGTAGAAAATATATTAGCCACACACACAGAAAATGACACGTTGATTTTTGGTCAAGATGACCCTGGAAAAACCCCCTAAAACTCTTGGGGAAAACCAGTTTGAAAGTTCCTCTTTATTTCTGAATATTGCTTTTACAGTGAGACAAAAAATACAGTAAAAAATTCCAACAACCACACAAATGTACTTATCTCGATTTCTATGCTTGCACACCACCTCGAAAAACATGCCAAACAACAAACTTACAAAACAAAAAAATTATAGTATTTATCACAACATTAAATGTTGAACTTCCACCCTTGAAATGCGTGCGCAGAATTTTAGCAGTACGGTCGTATGGCGGTACAGACTGTACGAAAATTATAATTGTACTTCCTCCTCGATTCCCGTGCCTGAAAAAAACCTCAAAAAACAATGTTGTCCTGTTGTATGGATTTCCTCGAAATCTGTGCTAGAAAAAATAGCTAACTCCTCGATTTTTGAGCCCAAAATCTGCCTTGGAATGCGTGTTGAATTTGCTGTACGGAATCACTCTAATTTTGTGCCTCCTTCCTTGAAAAGTATGCTAACCTCTTGCTGTATAGATTTCTGCCTCGGGAAAGTGCCTCTAAGCTGCTGTACAGATTTGCTGAAGTCTCCTTGCTGATGCCCTCTTCTTCTCACTGCTCAGAAATGTATCCTTTGCTTTCTCTTCTCCTCTCTCAATCTGCTAATGAAATAATAAATGATCTTTTCCCTCTTTTCCTCCTTTAACCTAACCCTAAGTGACTTTTGGGGAATCCTTAAATCCAATGGCTAAGATAGCTGTAGATCTAGGGCTGAGATTGTATGTGCATTTAAATCTCACATTCTATTTTTTAATTCACCCCACTTTAATAAAGACCCTCTTAGTCATTTATTTCCAATGTCACTTTTGACCTTCTAATTTCATATTGACTTTATTAAAGTCACTTTAAAATTAGACTTAGTAACTTTATCACTTAAAGTCGCTTTTAGATTAGATTTGACTTTACAACTTATAAAGTCACTTTAGGAGAAAAAGTTTTTTTTTTTTTTTTTAAAGACACTTTTCCCTAGGCCAAAGATCAAAGCCTTAGGGAATCACTTGTCCTCTGGTACCCAAATTTCAACACTCCCTCTTACTGAGGAAAGTGTTCCTCACCACACCCATCTTGTCTCTGAAGTAGACATGCTTGCCTCGTGGTAAGGCTTTGGTGAATATATCTGCTACCTGCTCATCTGTGGGAATATACTCGAGCTTCACAACTCCCTTCTAAACATAGTCTATGATGAAATGATATTTGATCTCGATATGCTTTGACCTGTCATGAAATACTGGATTCTCCATGATTTTAACGCAACTCTTAGTATCATAGTAAATCACAGAAGGTTGCAACGGCTGACCAAATAAGCCAAAGAACATCTTGTGAAACCATATGGCCTCACAACTAGCTAGACTCGCTGCCATGTACTCTGCTTCTGCTGAACTCAATGCTACCGACTGCGACTTCTGGCTGAGCCATGACACAACTGCCGAACCCAACCCAAAACAACACCTTGCAGTGCTCTTCCTATCAGAAGCACAACCTTCCTAATCAGAATCGGTGTACCCTGCCAATCTCACTCCATCTCCCTATCTATAATCTAGACCATACTCCACTGTCCCCTTTAAGTACAACCAAATATGTTTTGTAGCAACCCAGTGCACTCTCCTGGGCTTACACATGAATTGGATCATCGTGTTGACTGAAAAACATATATCTGGTCTAGTGTTTACCAAATATATCAATGAACCAATTAGTTGTCTATACAATGTGGGATCCACCAACTCAAAATCAGAAGCATGAAGCTTCTTCAAGTTAGTGATCATAGGTGTCAACATGGGTATACAATCCTCCATGTGGAATCTACTAAGGATGTCCACAATATACTTCCCCTGTCCCAGGAATAAATTCCCCTCCTCCTGCCACACCTCCAAACCCAAAAAGTAATACATCAAGCCAATGTCCTTCATCTCGAACTCCGAAGCAAGATCTCTCTTGCAGCTCTCTATGAGTCTCTCTGCACCCATAATGACCAAGTCATCCACATAAAACACCAAAATGAGAGGCTCCTCACCTATCACAATAAAGTATAGGTTTAGATCTGCATCACTCTTTGTGAAACCCATCTCCTGCAATTACGTATCAATCCTGGAGTACCAAGCTCTAGGAGCTTGCTTCAGACTATAAAGTGCCTTCTTCAGTCTGCATACATGGGACTCCTTCCCATGCACCTCAAATCCCTGTGGCTACTCAATGTACATCTCCTCCTGTATGAAGCCATTGAGAAATGCGGTCTTCACATCCATTTGGCGGATCTTCCAACCCATCTCTGCTGCTATCGATATATTGGAGCGAATGGAAGTATATCGAGCCACGAGAGCGAAGGTCTCCTCATAATCAACTCCCTCTACTTGGGAGAACCCTCTAGCCACAAACCTTGCCTTGAATTTCTCAATGCTGCCATATTTAGCATGCTTTACCTTGTAAAGTCATCTCGAAGTAACCACAAATTTTCTCTTAGGCCTCAGCACCACCTCCCAAACATCATTCTTCATGATAGAAGAATACTCCTCCTGCATGGCCTCTCTCCAGACCTTCTGGCTAGCTACCTCCTCATAGCTAGAAGGCTCAGAGTCAACGATGTTGGAAACCATTTCCATATAGCTACAAAACCGCTCAGGTGGTCTGCTCTCTCTGACCGGTCTCTTCAGCCCAACAATAGATGTGGCCTCTCTCAAGGTATCCTAAATCCACTTGGGCTTCCTCTTCCCTAAGCACACTTCTCCCACCGGAGAATGAAACTCCTCATCCTCATCAGAAGCCTGAAATCTTGAATGTATGTCTATTGTCCTCCTGCCTGAACCTGTACCTGTAGATGCTAAAGTACCGTGTGAACTGTCCATTAGTGGACTACCTAGTGAATTGCTCTATGGACTGCTCTGCATGCTTCCCGAAGCACCACCCCTATGACTCTGCAAGCCACTTCTCACTGATGGACCTGACACCGTAATCAATGTACCTCCTGATCCCTACCCACTGGATCCCTGTGACTGACTCAGCTGCTCCTGAGGGTCTGGCCAATCTAGATACTCTAACTCCCCTGACCTCCTGAAAGCTCTGTCCTCCTCGAACTTCACATCCCTCCTGAAAAAAAATCTCCTCTGTGTAGGAATATAAATCCAAAAGGCTTTCGAGGTCTCATTGTAGCCCACAAAGATACCCTTTTATGCGGTGGGATCTAGCTTGGTCCTCTTCTCCTTGGGTACATATGAGTATGAAATACACCCAAAGATACAGAAGTGACCGACATCAGGCTTCTTCCCAGAAAAAACATCCTCTGGAGTCACATGCCCCAAGGCACGATGTGGACTCCTATTCTGAAAATACACAACAGTGTTGCAGGCCTCTACCCACAAAAACAGTCGTAACCCCTGATCATGTAGCATGGATTTGGCGACCCCAACGATGGATTTGTTCTTCCTCTCTGCAACCCCATTCTATTGGGGGTTGTAAGGAACTATGAACTCCCTCCTAATGCCTGCTGTTGGTGTCCCATGTTTTGATAGTTTGGCAAATCAAAAGACAAGGCAACATCAGAACCAATCTTTAGAGTTCCAGGATCTAGTCCTCCTGTTCTCAGAGAGGGATCTCTTAAATATTTGTTTGCAAAGGTTTATCTTGTGTGCTTTGATTATGGATTTTAGACTAGTTATTAAGTGTAGGTGTTTGTTTGGTTGGATTGAGTTGATACAACAAAACATGAAAGGTCTAGGAAAGATAGACAGAAAGAGGAAATATCTGGTTCATTGGGCAATGGAGTCTAACTAAGGTCATGACAAACTCTTGAAGGGATATGGGATATCAAAGGGCAAATCTAACTTGGCCACAGGGTCCTTTTGTTTTTGGAATGAAGTGAACATTAAAGATTTGGAAAGAGAAGTTTAAATTATCAACAAAGGGAAATTGAAAAAATAACTTAACAATAAAGAGATATTTGATAGACAGGGCTAACCATAAATTCTACAAACATTCTTTAAGAAAATAATGACTTAAAGACAAATTTTAAAATGAAATCTAAGATTTGGGGAACACCCTATTTCCTCAAAGATTTTATTTTGAAGGACTTAGAAAACATAAAAGATTCACTGATAGTTGCATTCATAGAAGAGGGAACACCTAAATAACATCTATGCTTACAGCTATAAAGACCTTCAAAACAACTGTTCAAGCAATGGCAAAGGGCAAGATCAAAACCAACCTCTTTGATTAACTTAAAACAATGGTACTTCAAAGGGAGACTTCAATAACAGCTCTCAAGTGATAGCAGACAAGCAGGGAGAACCATAAATCATGCTGAAACCAACTATTTGAGCTATTAAGGAAATAAACAAGCATGAAGACTAAAGAGAAAATTTAAAGCCTCTAAAATACTTCAGCAGCAGAAAACATTAAACAGTGAAGGGTGAATCGGTCTAAGGTGCTTCCAGGAGTCATTTCTTAGCCTAAAACTTTCAACCTGCTGTAGTAAGAAATTATGGAACATAATGAAAACAAGGGAAAACATTTAACAGTTCAGAATACTTCACCAACAGCCAAGCTCATGGATCCAATGATATAGCCTTCTCAGGAACAGCATGCGACAACCTCATCAAGACATCCAAGACTTCAATTTGTTTTTCAATTTCAACAGACTTGTATATTTATTCGAAGAGTTTCAGTGTTACAACTTGTAATCAAACAACAACCAACCAACAAATTCTCATCTTCTACAGAAGTATTTATAGAAGGATGAGGAGGTGAGACCTAACAAAAGATCTCTTAGGTCAATTAATACAGATTCAAGACTTCTCGGCCTTTGAGGGGCTCGATGGAGAATTTTACAGGTGGACACTGTATTAACTGTTTTACATTTATGAATTAAGCTTAACGGGAGCTTTATTTGACTTTGAGGCTCTGTGTAATGATTGGAGTAACTCTGCAGATATTTGTGCATTGATTTCCTTGCAGAAGTAACTCCCTGGCTGCGCTGAGGCAAAATATCTGGTTCTGCAATAACTTCGGCCTCTTTTTTGAAAGGTTTGAGGCAACAGGTGGCTCCTTTGGTATCTGAGGAATCAATTCGCCTCTTTTGAAGTGGTGGAAGCCTTTTCGTCTGATAAAACACTTAAGATTTTCTATTAATTCTGTTTTAATTTGGGGGATTAGGCTTTTGATAATCTTTCTTAGCCGTGATCCCCGCCATTCCGTCTTCAATCTTCATCTGCTGTGCTTTATCTTCAAACTTATACTCTTTAACTGTTCTTTTGAATAAAACAGTGTCTTGTCGATGTGCAGGGCCGTGCAAGGCTTTTTATGGTATCGACGCCCATGGAGCATCGATAAAACGTTGAATCCGACCCTGTGAATAGCTTTCTTATATGAATCGAAGGCACGAGAATCGTCATTCCCGGCCTTCGGCCTTTAAATAATGGAAAACCATTTAAATCCTACATAAAACATAAAACAATTAAGAAATCCTGCGTGCTTTAGGTTTAACTGCTTCAGATGGTGGGGAGGGAGCGTAATCGTTGGATGTGGGACCCAGCGGTATGAATCGCAATCGCAAAATGGGAGTGGGGGGTAATCGCAATTGGGAGAAAAACAATTGCGATGTGATCGGAGGAGCAGGCACAATCGGAGGGAAGTGCGATGGCGCGATCAATCGCATCGCAAATATCTGCGATGGATAATCGGAACAAAAACATAACATGCGATTGTGATATTGCGATCGGGCGGATTTGCGATCGATCAATCACATCACAAATATTTGCGACGCGATCAATCGCATCGCAAATATTTGCGATGAGTGATCGGGGTATTCACACAGAACATGCGACTTTGCGATTTGCGATTATGCAATCGGCCCCCAAGGCATTAAGCGCTTGGTTTTGGGGAAAAGGCATGTGGGGGAAAGTGGTTAGGACCTAGCCCAAGGGGGCTTAAGTCCACAGTTAACATGCTTTGTTTTTTATCAAATTTTCAAGGTTTTCAATGGATTTTGGAGGCTTCGGAAAAGCTAAAGAATGGGTCTTTAAACTTATAAAAATGTTTTTCATGAGGGGAAGAAAAGAAATCATGAAAACAAAGGGGATTTTATGGAGAAAAAAGGGGAGCAAATGAAGGTTAGTTTTGAGTGAGATAAGAGAGGAAAATGATGGCTTCTCAACAGTCTTTTCTATGAAATCAACAGAATTTTTGAGTATAAATATGGGAATAGTAAATGAAATTTTCGGACAGAGACATGAGGCCTTCAAGGAGTCTTCAAGAGCCAACAATTTTTAGTGATAAAATTTGTTCCTTGGAGGCTCAAAAAGTCTTAGCCACCTTTTGGTATAACAAAATATTATAGGTGGCTAACAGTGGCTCCACTTGGGGATGATGCCTTCTTGAAGGCATCAAGAACTTCAGACTTGCATTCTCTGGGGGCTGACCTGTGCCTGATCCTTTGGGCTTCCCTTCCTTTGCTGGGATGATCTTGCTCTGAAAACATATTGGAAACTATAAAAACAATGGATTTTCATCAACACAAACTTTCTATCTACCCAATCCTACTGATCTAACATTTTTTCTTCATTAGAGTGAACTTGGATTGGAAAACTCTTTTCACAACATTTTATTCTTTTGAAAGTAGGAAATCTAATCTATTTCTACTCCTTATTTCTCCATGGATTCAGATTAAACAGTTGAATCCATATAATTCTCTACCTAATCTACTATCTGTTTGGGATTAAACTGTCCAATCAAATTTTATTCTCTAAATTCTACAACAATTTTTTTTTAAAAACATCCAAGTCAAGATTAAGCTGTTTGACTTGCTGTGATCTATGGCATAAGAACAAGCTGCACATAGAAATTATTTTGCAGAAAATTAAATCAAAATTGGAAGGCTTAAGATCTGAAAATTGAAGCACTCCCTTCACTCTTTTACAACCCTGTTTTGACACAGAATTTTGAAACAGATTTGAGTCATCTCTCTTTTGGAAACTTAGGTTCATATTTTGATCATGTTTGAACCTTTAATTTCTATCCTAATATACCTACTGATAAGCCAAGATTAAACAGTTTGGCAAATCAAATTCACTACCCTATCAGCAGAAAATTTAAAACTAATTAGTCAAGATTAGGCAGTTCGAATAACTAGAAGTGTGTTTTTCAGGAGTGGCATTTGAGCTTGCACACTTTCAGATTTTGTTTCTCTTTTTTGGCATGGGGCTGTGCCTTTCTTGTTTTCACAATCCGCCCTCTTTTCTTTCTTTTGTATGTTTTTGTATTTTTCTTTTTCTTACAAGACAAAAATCAACAACTAAATAAATGCTCAAAGCTGAGCTTTATTGCTTTCCTATCTAACCTAATCTAACTTGGAACATTTACATGTTTTAGCTGATGAAATCTCTTTTCCAGTACAACCAATCCAGCAAATGATTCCATGATTGGTCCTTCTTCATCTCCTTGGGCAGGCTGGTCAAACAGAGCCACTCCCATTCTTTTTTTTTTTTTAGCAGCAGTGCTAAATAATCCTCTTGCTTTTGGTAATATACTGTTCCTAATAACCTTTATCCCTTCTTCGAAGATTTTAAAGAAATGAGCATAGGGATCTTGAAATAATGCCTGGTTAAGAGTATTTGGAAGACATGTTTCAACCAAGATCATCTCTTCTTTCTCCACTGGATTAAGGCAAAGATACTTATGAGAAAGAAAAACTTCCTCATCTTCATTATTATCCGAACTAGAGGTTTCATCATATATTACAGTGTTGTCCTTTTGTAGTTGTGGTATGCTCTGATTCCATGGACTGTGCTTTGTGAAGAGATCATCATGTTCTTGAGTAGGGGTATCTCTTATTACCTCAACCCTTTCAGGAGGAGGTTCCTTATATGCATCCTGTTCAAGAAATTCCTCTTTCTTCTCAACCCCAACATTACAAATAATAGATAGCTGATTTCCAATTATGTGAAAGCTATTGCTGATGCATTGGAGTGGCTGATTGCTGCTTTCAAGCTGATGATAATGAAATTCATGATACCAATCGACTGCTGGTTGCCCTACATGATTAGTTTCTATTTGGAGCTCACCATCATCGTCAGTTTGATCAAAAGTTGAAAAATCATTAGTATAAACAATTTCACCAATCAAGCATATTGGGTTATCAGTTTGCTTTTTTAGTTGATCTACAAGTTTATTTACTATTTCAAGACAACAAGGTTTAGTAAGTAGATGAGCAGAAGTGTTTTTTTCACATGGAGGTTTGGGGGTTGGCTGTCTGTTTAAAATTAGATCAATCTCTTCTTCTGTTAAGAGAGAAGGAATTGTCTTTTTGCTTAGGACAAAAGCACAGCGGTCTTGATGAGCCTCTTCTAATGGATCTCCATTTGAGTTTGCAGGGGAACTTTGAGGTTTTTCTTGTTTTTACTGGTCTATCTCTTTTTCAAACAACACCTCATGATTTTCATGGTAGTCACTTTGACTGCAAGGTTCATGAATTGTTTCAAGTATATTGTCAGGATGCCATCCTCTTTTAATAATCTGAAATGATTCATAACATAAAGGAAGAGACTCTGGTTGTGTTGTCTCTTCTCCTAATTCAGATTTTGTGGGTTCAAAATGGCTTATGTTTTCCTCAAGGCACTACTCACTATTAGTTTTTTCAATCTGGTTATGGAGTTCTCTTAATAGCATGGTACAAGATATAGGTAGATAATCAGGAATTTCCTGACAACCTTCTTCATTGATTTCTTTGTAATCTTGTTCAACGCACATATCTTGTAATGTTTGGGTTTTTTCTTGATTTGAAAGGAGCATGGGCTGCTCTATATCATCAATATTCAAATTAGCCTCATACCTTTCCAATCTTTTCCCAAGCATGTTCACCATTTTCTCCATCATGACCAACAATTTTTCTTTATTGTTTTCTCTATAGTTTTGCTCACCTTCTTCTATAAAGTCTTGATCATCATCTATATATTGCTCATTGTCTAGGTCTTGTAATGGTTGAGTTTGTGTTTGAGGTCAGTGTATCTTTCTAACCAGTTCAAAGTCTTCTGCCAGTGGAGTTATTAGGTCTTTTGGGATTGTGGAGTCGCCAGGTGGAAGATTTTGAAATTTGCTGTCCACCAACAACATGATTGGGTTTGCTCAATGCATTCCCAAGGGAGTATAAAAGGACTGGAAGGGTAATAGGCCCTTTGGAGGCCAGTGGAGTCACCAGGTGGAAAATTTTTAGCTTTTGTAAAGGTAAAATGTTTTATGGTTCCACCACCATGTTTATTATGAAGCCAAACTAAATATTTTTGGGTTTTTCTGAGTTTCTATGGTTATTTGAAAGACTAATGAGTCTATAAGAGCTTGCTAGGAAACTATGAACTCAGTGGTCCCACTGTGATCGCCATTATGTTGGTGTCCCGTGTTTTGATAGTTTGGCAAATAAAAAGACAAGGCAACATCAAAACCAATCTTTAGAGTTCCAGGATCTCGTCCTCCTGTTCTCAGAGAGGGATCTCTTAAATATTTGTTTGCAAAGGTTTATCTTGTGTGCTTTGATTATGGATTTTAGACTAGTTATTAAGTGCAGGTGTTTATTTGGTTGGATTGAGTTGATACAATAGAACATGAAAGGTCTAGGAAAGATAGAAAAAAAGAGGAAATATCTGGTTCATTGGGCAATGGAGTCTAAATAAGGTCATGACAAAATCTTGAAGGGATATGGGATATCAAAGGGCAAATCTAACTTGGCCACAAGGTCCTTTTTTTTTTGGAACGAAGTGAACATTAATGATTTGGAAAGAGAAGTTTAAATTATCAACAAAGGGAAATTGAAAACATAACTTAAAAATAAAGAGATATTTGATAGACAGGGCTAACCATAAATTCTACAAACATTCTTTAAGAAAATAATGACTTCAAGAAAACTTTTAAAATGAAATCTAAGATTTGGGGAACTCCCTATTTCCTCAAAAATTTTATTTTTAAAGGATTTAGAAAACATAAAAGATTCACTGATAGTTGCATTCATAGAAGAGGGAACACCTAAATAACATCTATGCTTACAGCTAAAAATACCTTCAAAACAACTTTTCAAGCAATGGCAAAGGGCAAGATCAAAACCGACCTCTTTGATTAACTTAAAACAATGGTACTTCAAAGGGAAACTTCAATAACAGCTTTCAAGTGATAGCAGACAAGCAGGGAGAACCATAAATCATGCTGAAACCAACTATTTGAGATATTATAGAAATAAACAAGCATGAAGACTAAAGACAAAGTTTAAAGCCTCTAAAATACTTCAGCAGAAGAAAACATAAAACAGTGAAGGATGAACAGGTCTAAGGTTCTTCCAGGAGTCATTTCTTAGCCTAAAACTTTCGACCTACTGTAGTAAGAAATTATGGAACATAATAAAAACAGGAGAAAACAAACAGTTCAGAATAATTCACCAACATCCAAGCTCATGGATCCAATGATAGAGCCTTCTCAGGAACATCATATGACAACATCATCAAGACATCCAAGACTTCAATTTTTTTTTCAATTTCAACAGACTTGTATATTTATTCAGAGAGTTTCAGTGTTACAACTTGTAATCAAACAACAACCAACCAACAAATTCTCATCTTCTACAGAAGTATTTATAGAAGGATGAGGAGGTGAGACCTAACAAAAGATCTCTTAGGTCAATTAATACAGATTCAAGACTTCTCGGCCTTTTGAGGGGCTCGATGGAGAATTTTACAGGTGGACACTGTATTAACTGTTTTACATTTATGAATTAAGCTCGGCGGGAGCTTTATTTGACTTTGAGGCTCTGTGTAATGATTGGAGTAACTCTGCAGATATTTGTGCATTGATTTACTTGCAGAAGTAACTCCCTGGCTGTGCTGAGGCAAAATATCTGGTTCTGCAATAACTTCGGCCTCTGTTTTGAAAGGTTTGAGGCAACAGGTGGCTCCTTTGGTAGCTGAGGAATAAATTCGCCTCTTTTGAAGCGGTGGAAGCCTTTTCGTCTGATAAAACACTTAATATTTTCTATTAATTCAGTTTTAATTTGGGGGATTAGGCTTTTGAAAATCTTTCTTAGCCGTAATCCCCGCCATTCCGTCTTCAATCTTCATCTGCTGTGATTTATCTTCAAACTTATACTCTTTAACTGTTCTTTTGAATAAAACAATGTCTTGTCGATGTGTAGGGCCGCGCATGGCTTTTTATGGTATCTACGCCCATGGAGCATCGATAAAACGTTGAATCCGACCCTGTGAATAGCTTTCTTCTATGAATCGAAGGCACGAGAATCATCAGTCACGACCTTCGACCTTTAAATAATGGAAAACCATTTAAATACTACATAAAACATAAAACAATTAAGAAATCATGCGTCCTTTAGGTTTAACTGCTTCAGATGGTGGGGAGGGAGCGTAACCGTTGGATGTGGGACCTGGCGGTACGAATCGCAATCGCAAAATGGGAGCGGGGGGTAATCGCAATTGGGAGAAAAACAATTGCGATGTGATCGGAGGAGCAGGCGCGATCGGAGGGAAGTGCGATGGCACGATCAATCGCATCACAAATATCTGCGATGGATAATCGGAACAAAAACATAACATGCGATTGCGATATTACGATCGGGCGGATTTGCGATCGATCAATCGCATCGCAATTATTTGCGATGCGATCAATCGCATCACAAATATTTGCGATGAGTGATCGGGGTATTCACACAGAACATGCGACTTTGCGATTTGCGATTATGAGATCGGCCCCCAAGGCATTAAGCACTTGGTTTTGGGGAAAAGGCATGTGGGGGAAAGTGGTTAGGACCTAGCCCGAGGGGGCTTAAGTCCACAATTAACATGCTTTGTTTTTTATCAATTTTTCAAGGTTTTCAATGGATTTTGGAGGTTTCGGAAAAGCTAAAGAATGGGTCTTCAACCTTATAAAAGTGTTTTTCATGAGGGGAAGAAAAGAAATCATGAAAACAAAGGGGATTTTATGGAGAAAAAATGGGGAGCAGATGAAGGTTAGTTTTGAGTGAGAGAAGAGAGGAAAATGATGGCTTCTCAGCAGTCTTTTCTATGAAATCAACAGAATTTCTGAGTATAAAAATGGGAATAGTAAATGAAGATTTCGGACAGAGGCATGAGGCCTTCAAGGAGTCTTCAAGAGCAAAAAAATTTTAGTGATAAAATTTGTTCCTTGGAGGCTCAAAAAGTCTTAGCCACCTTTTGGTATAACAAAATATTATAGGTGGCTAACACCTGCCTCCGCACAATACTCAACAAACTCACCAAGGGTGTACTCCCCTCCATTGTCCGACCTGAGGGACTTGATATTCCAACCTATCTGAGTCTCCACAAGAACTCTGAACTCCTGAAACCGCTTGAAGACCCCACTCTTCGTCTTCAAGAAATAAATCCAGGTCTTCCTGGAGTGATCATCAATGAATAAAACATAATACTCATATCCACTCAAGGAAACATGAGGCATCTGACCGCTCACATCGGTATGAATCAAATCAAGAATCCCAGTCGATCTGCTGTCACTATTGGGAAAAGGGGATTTGGCAAACTTCCCCATAACACATCCTCTGCATGTATCAATGTGATCAGAACTGAAATCTGGCACTCCTGTAGTGATATCTCCTAATGTCCTCAAGGCCCCATGATAAATGTGCCCCATCCTGCGGTGCCAAATCTCGCACATCTATGAACTACTAGCTCTGCTGCCGGTACTACTGCTCAATGCCAAAAGGGGCTGAAACGCAAAATTGTACACCTTTGCATAGAGTACACCAATCACTCTAGCTGAATCAGCTGGAGCGCCCCTGGGATATATAAGCACCTGTCTTCTCCTGAACAATATCTCATACCCTCTGTCCTCCAATGCTGAGATGGATATGGGGTTCTTCCTCATCCCTAGAACATCCGACACTTTCAAGGGAGGTTTGGGTTCCCTATAAAATGTCAATGTCCCCACACCGACTACTCTATCAATGTTTTCGTCTCCAAGTACTACCTATATATCAAAGCCACTCTCTGAAAGCTCCGAGAAGTACTCACAGACTCCTGTCATATGACGTGAAGCCCCACTTTCAACATACCAAGTACCTGAAGATGCTCCACTAGTGGAGGGAAATGCACACTCCCTCTCAACCTCTGTGGCAAGTGATCCTGCACTAGTGGACTCACAAGCAATGAACCCAAACTCCCGGTCAAAGCTCTCCGAAAAGTCCTCTATCTCTGTTGATGCTGCCATGGTCTTGTTCTTCCCATTCTTCTTCTTATCGAGACACACAACTGCATAGTTTCCCATCTTCTGAGAATTTCAACACTTTACCTTGGAATAGTCCTTCTCCTTGTTCAACTGCTTACCTTTACCTTTGCCTTTTCTCCCACCACAACTTGTGGAAGCTTGATTCTTTCCCTTTCCTTTCTTGCCGCCTGCTAACAATGCTACATTGTCATCCTCCTCAACTAGTTTGGCTGCCCCAAGCTGGTTCTTTCTGATTTCATTCTGTATGCAATCATCCCACAACCTCTCCCAAGTGGGAAGGGTCTCCCATGCAACAATCCCATCAGCAAATTTAGCCATGTACTGGGGAGACCATTCATTGTAATCCGCACCAACTCAGTGGGTGGAATGACCTCTCCAACTGCTGCCAACTCATCTCTCACATTAGTGATTTTTGTGAGGTATGTAGTAACACTATCAGTCTCTTCCATCTTAATGGCCTTCAGCTTCTCCCTTAGTACCATTTTTCTATTCTCATTGGTACTCTGGTAGAGATTGATCAAGGCTGTCCACATCTCACAAGCAAGTCTCTTTCCTCTCACATGAGGAATGCAATGGTATTTAATACCATCCAGAATCAGTCTCTTACCCTTGTTATTCTTCTTGTTAAATTATGCCAAATGAACAACATCAATAGGCACATTTATAGGGTGTTGTTGGGTATGCACCATTATACCCCAAACTTCTGCCTCCTCAAAGATGCTCTGCATTATTTCCTTCCATGTACTGTAGTTGCTATGCCCATCCAACCTATCCTCCACCCTCAAGCCCAAAGACATGCTTGTGGTCCTAATAAACTGAAAATTTCACTACTCTGGTAAAGGTTTAGTTTTCTGTGTGTAAAATCAGCTTGCTGTAATTTTTTTCTATGTTGTCCGAAACTGCACTTTTCTGCAAACTGGCTCTGATACCATGTAGAAATTTTGACCCAACCCCGGTTTTCAGTTTCTCCTTATTACTCCCATGTAGTTAAATGCCCATTCCCATAACCATTCATTCAACAAGCTGAAAATAATAAATATTTTCTGAAAACACAAATTCTGGAAATTTCACAATGCTGAAAATGCAAAAATAAAAACTCAAAAAATATATCTGCCACACACACAGAAAATGACACAATGATTTTTGGTCAAGATGACCATGGAAAACCCCCCTACAACTCTTGGGGAAAACCAGTTCGAAAGTTCCTCTTTATTTCTGAATATTGCTTTTACAGTGAGACAGAAAATATAGTAAAAAATTTCAGCAACCACACAAATGTACTTATCTCGATTTCCATGCTTGCACACTGCCTCGAAAAATGTGCCGAACAACAAACTTACAAAACAGAAAAATTCCAACACTTATTACAACATTAAATGTTGAAATTCCACCCTCGAAATGTGTGCCCATATTTCAGCAGTACAGTAGTATGATGGTACAAACTGTATGGAAAGTACATGTGTACTTCCTCCTTGATTCTTGTGCCTGAAAATAGCCTCGAAAACAACGTTGTCCTGCTGTACGGATTTCCTCGAAATCTATGCCAGAAAAAATAGCTAACTCCTCGGTTTCGAGCCCAAAATCTGCCTTGGAATGTCTGTTGAAGCTGATGTACGTAATCCCTCTTTTTCTGTGCCTCCTTTCTCGAAAAAGTGTGCCAACCTCCTGCTATATAGATTTTTGCCTTGGGAAATGTGCCTCTAAACTAATGTACGGATTTTTTGAAGTCTCCTTACTGTTTCCCTCTTCTTCTCATTGCTCAGAAATTTCTCCTTTGCTTTCTCTTCTCCTCTCTCAATCTGCTCATGAAAGAATAAATAATATTTTCCCTCTTTTCCTCCTTTAACCTAACCCTAAGTGACTTTTGGGGAACCCCTAAATGCAATGGCTGAGATAGCTTTAGATCTAGGGCTGAGATTAAATGTGCATTTAAATCTCACTTTCTATTTTTTAATTAACCCCACTTTAATAAAGACCCTCTTAGTCATTTATTTCCAAAGTCACTTTTCACTTTCTAATTTCACATTGAATTTATTAAAGTCACTTTAAAATTAGACCTAGTAACTTTATCACTTAAATTCAATTTTAAATTAGATTTGAATTTACAACTTATAAAGTCACTTTAGGAGAAAAAGTTTTTTTTTTGCATTTTTCCCTGGGCCAAAGATCAAAGCCTTAGGGAATCACTTGTCCTCTGGTACCCTAATTTCAACAAGTCTCTCATCCCCATCAACTTTCACAACTCGAGGTAGTACACCCCCTTCTTTGTCTTTGCAATCCCTTGGGATGTGCCACTACCCTTTGAGGCCTCCAACACAAACCAACCAAGAAGGCACAAAGCCTTGTGGCTCTAGGAGTTACTGTTATCATTTGGAGTCTTGAGGAACTCTCCAAGTCTTACACCACTCCCTCTAGGGCTCCAACCTAACACAAGGCAACCCAAGGATAAGTGCACCCCAATATCCACCAAATATCCACAAGTTAGACTAAGCAACAATGATCATAGTAGCTCTTAGACCGCACAACTCCCATCAAAACAAGTACAATCATAAATACAATAAGGGAGAATCGAATTTACACTAAACTCTCACTTAATATATTCATGGGATCCTCATGAAAAGTGTCACCTCCAAAGTCTTTTCCCAACACTTGCATGATCCCCCCCCCACAAGTACCACAAGATAAAAATATGTGTATGTTGACTTTGGGTTTATTTTAATATTTGGCTTAGCCCCCTTCACTTAATAATAAGTCCCATTTCCTCACTTGTGTTGTCCTATCTCCCCTCCTCTCTTGTCTATCTAGGCCTACGACAATGGTGTTAGTTTTTTTATTAATATTATAGTGTGATTGCATATTGACATTTTCTAATCTAGTTGACTTTTCAATACATAGGCTCTCTAGCCTAAAATTTCATGGGAACTCTGCCATCAAAACATTATACACATGGACATGTAGGCCCTAAAATATTTCCTAGATCACTATCCTAAACATAATATTTACAATGCACATAGGGGGTTAACTTTGGGTTGTTACATCCATATTGGTGGCGCTAGTTGACAAAGTCGAGTAGGCCCACAAGAAGACTAGACTCTTCAGTTGATATGTAAGTTGGGTTGACCTTCTAGTCGAATCAACCCACCAGTCAGGTCAACTTCCATGTTGGGTCGATATATTGAGTTATTTTTTGTAGTTAAATCCATTGTAACAATCAAGAGTCTAGTATAAATACAAGTATCTCATGAGAACATAAAAGGGATGATTATCGTGGATTAATATAAGAGGTTATTTTGCTAGTCTACCATTGCTTTTGTTATCTATCTCTACTCTCTCTTATATATGTGATTGCATGTATATATTTGCTTAGTATCTTCTTAGTATACAGATCTGTTAGTAACCAATACATACTTTCCACTAAATCACACCATTATTATATGTTATCGATTGTTCTAAACCTAATTCAATTTCAGATGCACACATAAATTTTGAGATTAGAAGAGATTCAAGAATTGTCATAGATAAAGATAAATAACTACCTGAATAATTACTAAGGAGAAATCAACTATCATTAACAGAGACAAGGTTGCGGTTCTTTGCACAAACCCATAAAAAATGTATTGAGTTGATCCCTGCAGAACTGAAAATTTACATCGACTAACCTTCTAATGCATTATCCTACAACTAATGCATGGTTAATGTCCAAAATCATCAACAAGAGAAGAAAAAATATACATGAGTGGGTTGAAAATATTCTTAAATATTATCATGAAGACCAAGCAGTTGAAGGTCACGCCTCAATAGACAAGATCAATGAACAATATTATACCGACTTACAAGAAGGGTTATTTTGCATAATACCTTTTATTTTACACAAATTCCTCCTAGATAAGGGTGTCAGCCAAAATTGTAGAGTATTGATCCCCATTGCATGAATAAGTGCACATAAGCAACCATTAAAGGAAATACATTTGGGAACAATTTCTAGAATTCCACTACAAAGATGCCAAAGAAGAGTGGGATTATTTTCTAAGAAAATAATCATGTTTATGTCTTATTTTGTCATTAACCAAGAAAATTTCGGGGCTTGCAATGGGGGGGGGGGGGGGTGTAATCATCTGTGAGATACTTCTAACAATATAAAAATTCATCCAAAGCCAATGAGTTAGTATGAAAAGGAGTGGTTTGAATGGAAATACTTGAGAATACACACTTAATAAAGAGTACCCTATTATAACTCAATGTCGCAAAAATTACTTTAAACCATCAACCGATATTCAAAAGATCAATAGGAACAAATGTTATAAAAAAATAGAGATGTGTAATGAATTAATGTATTGTCAATCAAGTCGACCACAAATTATAGAGTTTTAGGACATCGGTGCATTGGACTCCTCTGCGGATGTCGAAGAACATCTAAAGTGGAGAGGTGTAGCCCCAATGGCTTCGAAAAGGAGTGAAAGTATCCAACTTAGTTTGAGCCCAAGGAGGCAAGTCAACAATATGGAAGTTGATTACTTTGGACCTACAATATGATTGTCTCTTATATTGAGTCTAACAAGTCCTAGAATATAAGAGTTCTTAGTCAAAGTTTGCATATTGACTTAGAAATCTCATCAATATGGTACAAAAAATATGAGCAAGTAAATCCAAGTGATCAACTTCTCATACAAATATTGACGATTAATTATAATTGGGTTAGTAATGAAGAAGCCAATGATGTACTCCACATTAGATATCTCATTGATGATCCCCCCTGTTGAATTTTTTAACTGCAGAAGAACATGAAATTTTGTAGAAAGCTTCGACGAGTCACATCATTTCATAGAGAATGTAGATAAAGGGTTTCAAACCAATGACACATTATTCCCAACTTTAATTATCAAAGTAAAAAGAGAAGTAATTTTTTCCCTAGTTAATTGGTTTAAGGAAGTAGGAGTCAATCTTGAAATTGACAAATGATAATTTTTCCATCAATCCAATACCCTATTTGGGTCACCATTCAAACAACGTTAAATCACCACCACCTATCCATCCAACCAAAGTGAATTTACCTCCAAAATCCCCAAAACAAATAATGGGATTGAGCCACATCCCCCTCTATGATGGTGATGAGTACCTAAAAACAAAATGGTTTGTCTATGAATTTTTTTGGCATGCTAACAATATAAATGACAAAGACAAACCAATGTTGTAATTTGCAAGAGATCTAACAAAAAAAGCATTCACATAGTTTATGAACTTCACAGAAAATTAGACTAAAACAAAATTTGAAATACATAACATCTTTCTCACATTATTTAAGGCTCAATATGTTAATCATATTTTAGGCTAGTGAATTAATGAAATAAGACAAAATCCAAGAGAAATAATACAGGAATATAAAAAAATATTCAAGGAATTGTTACGTCAAATCCCATACCACATTGATGGAGCCTTCACAGTCCAATGATACATAGTTGGAATTCTACAAAGTATTTGAGGACCACAACATATGCATGAATTAGTTCATTTGAGGAATCATTGAGAAAAACTCAGTGTATTGAAACTGGTGATGACAACCCATTGACCTCCTCATCGACAAACAAGAGGTTGGAAGAAAATTTCAAGAAACTTCAACATTCTGTAATAAATATCACAAAAAATTATGGAACACAAATGGCATGAACAAGGGCCATAAAAAAGACAATTGTAAATTTGTTGATACTTTGAACAAGATGTTCATGGGGTGCGACTTCTCTTATTTTGCAAAAAATTTCAAATGCTAACTAGTCACACCAAAATAGATTTTACGTACAATCTCAAAATTTAATACTGAAATGGTGTTCCATATGCGAGGAGGAGAACCATTTTACACAAACAAATCCACAGTATTATATCATATGAATTTAATCGATTATTCAATGGATCCAAACATGCAAGGAGGAAAAGGAAATCCATGTCAAGGGAATGGCTACCAAGGTCACAATAACTATCAAGGAGGAAGAGGCCATGGGGAATTTAATGAAATATTTGGAAGAGGTCGAGGTCAAGGTTGAGGCATAATTTATTATTTTACATGTTGGTTAGAGGGCCATATGGATCCCAACTACCATTTGAAAAGCATAACCTACTTGGAATTGTGTAATATATGTGGCTTGAGTTATCACTTGCAAGAGGATTACCTCAAAATTCTAGAAAATGCAATGAATAAAAGAGTTGTAAATTTACTTCACTTGTTGCCTAAATATGAAGTACTCAATTCCAAAAATCTACTTGGTATCACTCTATTTGGGGTAGGGAAAGAAAATACACCCACTGGGAATATGTAGTTGGACAAAGAAAACTTAGCACTCTGTATCTAGATACTGAATACTGGAAAAAAAATAATGAAAGAAGCATTTTAATTCTTCAAACACAATGAGTATAATCAATCTGCAAACCACCAAAGGAAATATTGGGTAAGGATAATACCCTGGAAGAATTTCTAAAAGTATTAAAAGAAATGAAATCAATTAGTTGAATTATTGAATTTTTAAATATACTAAGAGGATAAAAATATGAGCAATGACTATTAAAAAATATTTGACAACTCAACTAGGAAAATATTTCTGAGAAGCATGATCCTCAATTTGACCTAGAAATCAATGTTTACATGATAAATCGAGTCGTGGTCGACTTCAAATTATAGGCCAACATTCTACCTAGTGATACTTGGATGAAGTTGGGCATACTGACACTCTAAAGAACTACAAATTATTTAAAATGTGTAGATGAAAACTAATTGAGCCAATTGATACATGAAATAAAATCAATTTTGTTATTTATAAGCATATTTTAAGTTATTAAAATTATATATATATATATATATATATATATAAGTGAGGATAGAGTAATAAGTATGCAACTCAATTTCATCTCCACTTTTATGTGTACAACTTAATAAAAAACTTACATGACCCCACTTGCACCCCTTTTCTGTGTACTGCTAAATAAAAACCCCACCTATACCCTTCTATTTGTACAACTCACAAATACCCCACTTGCACTCTCAGGCAAGTGTCCAACTCAAGTGCACACCTTCTTTTCTATTTCTATGAGGAGGATGAGGGTTAGGAATATGTAATAAAATAAAAAATAAATTTTAAATTTTACTAATAAAATTAATGTGTATGAAGTTTATGTATGGATTATTTTTTGTTATGTTGATTGTGAAGAGGTGAATTACACTAAATTTATATAAATAATTTTATTTTATTAATATGTTTTAGGTTATTAAATTTATTATAAGTAAAATTATAAGGGGATGAACTATAGTAATGTGTGACATGGTTACAAGGATGGGGGTGGAGGAGTGTTATAGCTATATTCTATCCAAGAGGGTCATTGAGGAACTACTTCATAGATCATGCTAAAACATTATCATTCCTTCTTTGCATTTGAAGTTTGAGGATAGTTATGATTTTCACCACTAGTAAGGTGTGATTGATCACTCCTTGTAAACATGAAAGAAGACATTGGTCATGTTTTGCATCATTGGCATCCCACTATCACCTTTAAAACCTTCTAGATTTGATATTTCATGAGGATATTAGCACTGGATGAACTAAACATCTTGCATAAGGATTTAGGACTTTTATTAGATTCAGGATTCCTCAATTGTAGAGATCTAGAAGCATCCTCTAGCCTCCTTCACAAATCTATTCAAGTAAGGCATTTGAAGGGAGAATGGAAGAAGAATAATTTTGCAAAATTATGCTACTCATTTCAAAGAGACTCTTTAGGCTTCAAATATCTAAATTATTATGCTTGTGTGAGGGTGAAGGAAAAGTTGGAGAAAGGAGCTAGGATACACTTCAACTAGGAATCAAGGTATACTTGTTGATGTAATATTCTCTTTATTTTTATATAAATCTACATGGATTCCCCTTCCATCACATATTGTATTTGGATTCTTCAAACACAATGAGTATAATCAATTTGCAAACCACCAAAGGAAATATTGGGTAAGGATAATATCCTGGAAGAATTTCTAAAAGTATTAAAAGAAAAGAAATCAATTGGTTGAATGATTGAATTTTTAAATATACTAAGAGGATACAAAGATTACCAATGACCATTCAAAAATATTTGACAACTCAACTAGGAAAATCTTTTTGAGAAGCATGATCCTCAAGTCGACCTAGAAATCAATGTTTACATGATAAACCAGGTTGTGGTTGGCTTCAAATTATAGGTCAACATTTTACCTAGTGATACTTGGATGAAGTTGGGCATACTGACACACTAAAGAATTACAAATTATTTGAAATTTGTAGATGAATGTTTATTGAGCCAATTGATACAATAAAGAACATATAAACTGTAATATTATAAGCATATTTTAAGTTATTAAAATAATATATATATATATATATATATATATATATATATATATATATATATATATATATATATATATATAAGTGAGGGTAGAGTTGTAAGTATGCAACTCAATTGCATCTCCACTTTTATGTGTACAACTTAATAAAAAACTTACATGACCCCACTTGCACCCCTTTTATGTGTACTGCTAAATAAAAATCCCACCTATACCCTTCTATTTGTACAACTCATAAATACCCCACTTGCACTCTCATGCAAGTGTCCAACTCAAGTGCACACCTACGTTTCTATTTCTATGAGGATGAGGGTTAGGAATAAGTAATAAAATAAAAATTAACTTTTAAATTTTATTAATAAAAATTATGTGTATGAATATGTAGCTTATGTATGGATTCTTTTTTGTTATGTTGACTGTGAAGGGGTGAATTACACTAAATTTATATAAATAATTTTATTTTATTAATATGTTTTAGGTTATTAAAGTTATTATAAGTAATATTATAAGGGGATGAACTATATTAATGCGTGACATGGTTACAAGGATGGGGGTGGAGGAGTGTTATAGTTCTATTCTATTCCCGAGGGTCATTGAGGAACTACTTCATATATCATGTTAATACATTATCATTCCTTCCTTCCATTTGTAGTTTGAGGATAGTTATGATTTGCACCACTAGTAAGGTGTGATTGATCACTCCTTGTAAACTTGAAAGAAGGCATTGACCATGTGTTGCATCATTGGCATCCCATTATTGCCTTTAAAGCCTTCTAGATTTTATATTTCATGAGGATACTAGCACTAGATGAACTGAACATCTTGCATAAGGATATTTAGGACTTTTATTAGATTCAAGATTCCTCAATTGTAGAGATATAGAACCATCCTCTAACATCCTTAATAAATCTATTCAAGTAAGGCATTTGAAGGGAGAAGGGAGGAAGAATAATTTTGCAAAATTAAGCTACTCATTTTCAAAGAGACTCTTTAGCCTTCAGATATCTGAATTATTATGCTTGTGTGAGGGTGAAGGAAGAGTTGGAGCAAGGAGCTAGGATACACTTCAAATAGGAATCAAGGTATACTTGTTGATGTAATCTTCTCTTTATTTAATATAAATCTGCATGGATTCCCCTTCCATCACATATTGTATTTGGATTTATATGCAATTGATTGTTATATCTAGTCTTTCTTGAGTAGAATGGGTTATAATTTTTTGTGATCAACATTCCTTATGCCTCTAAAGGTTTGAGATTGGTATATTTTCTTTCTTATGTGCAGATAACATGTGTTAAGAGTTAGAGCTTGGAAATGTTGAGCTACATTGGTTGGATCACGTGAGGACAACTGTCGGAAACAAGGTATACATTTTGATGATAAATTCGTATCGGGAACAAGGTAAGAATTCTAGGATTAACTGAGAAAACATATTGTGTTTTAAGTTCATTATAGTGTCTCCAAACCACCAGCTAGGCCACGCTAGTATTTCACACCAACTCACATACCATGAATTTTTAAATATCATTTTTATAGTCTCCATTACCTCCGATACCATGTATTATTATCTTGACTAGGCTAGCACATCCTAGTTACCCCACTATATATAATTCTATCATTTAGGTACCCATAACTCAATTTTTCTCATGCATGAATAATGCATACTATATGACATGCAACAAGCGATATGACAATAACAACATAATAAATGTGCAAAAAATCATGTAAAATATAAACAACATGTATAATTACATACTTAACAAGACATAATCATAGAAATTATAATAAGAGCACTTATGTTTTATGAATTTCACCAACTAGTTGCAAACCTAAGACGTTCTACTTAACCATAGGCCATACCACTCCAATACTCTTAGCAATGGTTCACCCCTGAGGTAGGGATATGATTGCACAAAGGAAAAATGATTCGTAAATCTAGTTATGGTCCACAATCAACACAAAATCAAGTCTAGGACAAGGTTCCAAACTTCATCAACACTCCAACCTATAGTATCTCATCCCCCATCAAACTGCACAACCTAAGGTAGTGCACCCCCTTCTTTTCCTTTACAATCCCTTAGGTTGTGCCATTACCCTTCTAAGGCCCTAAAACAAACCAACCAAGAATTCTTGGAGCCTTATGGCCCTAGGAGTTCCATCTATCCTTAGGAGTCTCTGGGAACTCTTCAGGTCTCACACCACTCCATCTAGGTTTCCAACCTAACCTAAGGAAATCCAAGGAGAAGTGCATCCCCATATCCACTAAAGACACACAGGGTATACTTGGTAGCAATGATCATAGTAGCTCTTAGGCCACAAATGTCTCCTCAAAGCAAGTACAAACATAAATATAGTAAGGGAGAATGGAATTTATACCAAATTATCACTTAATATATGCATGGAACCCTCATGAAAAGTGTCACCTCCAAAAGTATTTTCCCAACACTTGCATGATTTTTTCCCTTTGTTAGGCTAAATATCACATTGAGAGGGCAGGGGGGTGAATCAGTGTAATGGTAATTTCAACATCTCAAAACCATTTCATTAATAACTAAACATATAATAGTGCATCGTTAAATAACATGCATCACAATAGGAAATAAAATTGTGCATCAAGTAATAGTCATCACACCAACACACGAGAACACCAACTTTTACATGGAAACCCTTGCAAGAGAAAACCTCAAATTATTTTTGTCTTCTTCAATTTGATTGCATACATTTTTAGTGTAAACATCCCCCACCTTAACCTAAGGTGAGAGTGTTCACTTCCTAACCAATATCCCTTATAAAAATTAGAGATATGGGATAGTATATATTTGTTTTTAATTGAAAACTTGAAACACCTACCACTATTTTTTTGTCTCAATGGGACATTTCCAGTGATATATAATTTTAATACATTCTGACCTCTAGATGGAAAAATTTATGATCCTTTGAATTTCCAACAAATCACAAGATTCCACATCATCAACCCTGCCACGTGGAACCCACATGGTTATGTCCACCTGGATAACCTACTAGTACACATGGAAATTGTTTAATGGTTTCCGACCCATTCATGGGTTTTGGTCCCACAACCTCGCACTTATGTATTAACAATGAAAGTTATATGCATATGTACATATAAATATGTGTGTGTGAATGTCTATATATATAGCTAACCTACTTGATTTCCATTATTTACCATCAATTTTCCTATCTCCCAGGCTTCATCACCTGACCCTTATGCTTTACGCACTTACTAGTTGCTCCGGGGTTGACCCTCTGGGTTGACCTGTGAATGTGTCCACACCACACTAATGGGAGAATATGCAGTACACGTGTATGCTACCGTGTCCCGTGCTACTTTTGGAAGCTCAGGGACAAATTCCCTCCTTTGAACAATATTCCTCATTAAGGAAGACCCCTACTAGCCCTTGGAAGAATTTAATTTGGTTAAGTAAAAATGTATTTTAATATGGAAACCCCCATGTGCATAAAAAGGACATAGTCAGCCCAAAAGGAAATTCAACACCCTTGGATGGTTATAAATACAAGTCAAGTGACCCTCATTTGGATATCATCGATCATTCTTCTTTCTTTGTTTTGGATCGCACAAGTTTGAGGTTGGTTTCCGAAGATTGGTTCGTATAGGTCCTGTTACCACTCAAACGAGCAGGGAACCTAAGAGGAGTTCCTATGAGGGCAACCGCTAGATCAAGGGAAATGATGGAGACTTAACCCACTTTCACCATAGCTAAGACTCCCTTCTCTTTATGGTATTTCACCGATGGGAGGAGACCTATTAGTTTAGGAAGTCACTTGTAAAGTATACATCAATGAATAGGTGTGAAGTGACCCTAGAAATCCTTTCCCTAGGATAGAATGAAGAATGGGACGTGCTCTCATTTTAAGCAAGTGACTTGATCTTCTAGGGAGAGGTGATGAGGATTCGACAGTTGAGGTAGAAAAATTAGACTTACAAAGGAGGTTTTCAATCCCTAAATCCTTTGGGAACTTGGATTCTCGAGTAGTCTTGATAAATCATCTTTGATGAAGAATGGGACCACATAACCCAGGTTATAGGATGGATTTTGGAAATCAATTATGTTCTTAACCTGGCTAAGGTGAGGGGAAAAGATCAAACAATAATTTTTTTTCCAATAATGTTAAATTGATCCTACTAGGTTCTAGCCTTAGGAACACCTAGACAAAACTTGATCCTAGAGCTAGGGCTTGGGGTATCCAAAGATTCCACCATCGTAATTGCTCCAAATTTAGAGGAGTGTGAGGGGACCCACCAACACATTTTTATCTAGGAGATCAAAGTTTTCATGTGGCTAGATTATTGAGAAATTGATGCCCTAGGTGACCTAAGGGGATAGACCTAGGAAAAAGGGGAAAAAGTGAAAAAGAGGGGAAAATGATCACCCTTATTTGAGGTATAGTGTTTGATTCGCTTGGGGATATGGATTCAAGGATAATAATGAAGAAGGATTAAATTTCATGTCAAGGAGGCCCAGCAAGTCAACTTCGTCCAATGTTAGAGGAAAGAGAAGAAAAGGACTTTCAAGCATTTATAATTAATACAAATCATGCAATCTTATCGAGATAAAATTATCTATAGGTGTTAATAAAGGTTTTCATTGATGTCAATATGGCATTGCTGGAGATGGAAAATATTATTGTGATGCATGAATAACCCTTTCGTGATGTTGCCCTAACCTCATTCAAACCTGAAAGATGTGAAACAGTAATCCTAATAAATCCTTCAACGCCTAGCTCTAGCTAAAACTTGCCCTAACACTCCTATTGAAGAACCCTAATTTTTTCTAAAAGAAACCCTAACATAAATTATTTTCTACCTAAACCCTAATTATTAAAATGACCAAAAAAACCCTATTTTTTTATGGAACCATAAACCAAGACTAAGAAACCATAACCCTAAAATTTTTGCTCCTAATGATACCCTAATCCTAAACATTTAAAGAGTTAAACCCTACACTAAGTCTTAAATAATTTAATTAAAATATGCATTATAAAAATTATTTCAAATTAATAAAACTTTAATTTTTAATATAAAGTTAAATCTTAAACTTTATGTTGTAATAATCTACACTTCATATTTTTTACGACTCCACTAAATTACAAATGCAATCCAACTTAGAGACGGTCTTTATATCACGTGAATGTTAGTTAATGAACAAAATCAAAATTAAATTATCCACCTACGTGTCGACTCTCATATCTGAATCACTTCATACGTCGGCTCCTAGAAACCCACATTCGTCTCCTCACCACCGACAATGAAACAAATATATATACACGAAGATCAGTTCTTTGGACAAGCAAGTAATTGAATTCGAAACACAAAGCTTCATAGAACGAGGTTCTCAATATACAACGCAAATTCTGGAAAGAAAAATACGCACAACATTCACAGCTCCGATACCCCAAAAATTCATCTCGGTCTCTCAAAGAAAAATTCGAAGATCGTTCACATCTGGTGTGTGAGAAGGCTCAGGGCAATGATAAAATCGTGAATAGTCACCTGTATCTTACAGTGCGGAATTGTGTTTGTCCGTAGACCTGTGAAGCTATAGCAAACTATTAATTTAGACCTACAGTAATCAACAAGCTCAGACATGTATTAATTACAGAAGCCAAGACAATGGTCAAACTTAGACTTGCAGCAGACTTGTGCTAACATATTTCATTGGTGCTTCACTTAAAAATAATAAAAAAAAACCTTGGATCCATTGCATTAGTCTCAGACCACCTCATTGAAACATGTTTTGAACCTAAACGCAACATATCACAGTACCCAAATTTTTATTATATTATAGTGATTCAGGTTTCTTGGGTCGTGTTGTGGCCAACAACAACCCCCCTTCTTATTTAGTATTATCACTAATACTAAATAAATGGGGAGCCTTAGCAAAAATTTTAAAAATTGATTAGTGATTGTATTTCCTTTTTCAATAAAACTTACTATCATAAACTTAGGAGAATATTCTTTGAAAAAATTAAAAAACTTAAGTTTTATGATAGGATAGAATAAAATCATTCTTTAAAGAAATATCGCATCACAAATAGGAAATGAATACCTCCTTACAAGCGGAATTCTAAGATTACAAGATTGCGATGCGAAACTACGCACTAAAAGAACATTCATCGCATCGCATGCTTTAAATATCGTATTTACATTGAAAAACCTCAAATCACCGATATGCGATGGCACATATCGCAAATCACATTTCGCAGAAAGACACATTAACGGACGTTTGTCGTATGTTACGTTCTTGCGATTTTGCGATATTGCGATCCAACGATTTTTCTATTTTGCGATATTGCGCTATTGCAATATTGTAATTCCACGAGATTGCGATTTGCGATATTGCGAAAGCAAATCGTAGATCACCTTATCGCAGATCTTTAAGGCTCATTATATGAAAAAAATCTTTCCATAAACCAAGACCTGGTTATGCACTTTAATGTTAATCAATGAATTGGTTGTCAAGCATTAATGAAATATGGTTTCGTTCTGATCGAAGAGCTATTTCACGTAAGGTGGTATATTTTATAAGTCTTCAGCATTTAAAACTTTCATGTCACCTTTTTCTATCATTATTCTCACTTAATTCGTAAACTGCAAGAGCGAAGAACAGAGAACTATACAAAGCAGTATTCAAGGTATTATGGGAAAGAAAGACAAGGCTCCGAGTTCTGAAGATAAAGAAATGACGCCCTTGTATACAGACATCGCCTGTAACAAAGACGCTGGTATTACAACTTGGGAGGGCATGTATAATATACTTGAGGAAGATAACCCCAGAGTAATGGAGGTTACAGCTACTGCAGGCTCACATGGGTCTTCTGATGCGTCCATTACAGAGCTAGCTTGTTCATTCTTGCACCGAATAGCAGCGAGGCCTAAAATTATTCCATACACGGATATGGTTAAATGGGTACTGGACAGCACGGATATTACAAACAGACAGTTTAAGACTCAGGGTCAAGAACTCATTGGTTCATTTACTCCACATGATTTGAGACTCATGTATCATTTGTCGGAGCCACATGAAACTTATAACAAATAGTTCATGGAGAAGTTTGCCAAAGAAAATGAAAACCTGGTAGAATGCAAGAAGGACTGGTCAAGGAGAGACAAACCACTAAAGAAGGATAAACATGGTATGTATAGTACTGGTTCTCTCACTTCTCCATATTGCTTTGCTGCTGCTATGCTCTGTAGGATTTTTGGAAAGCCAGATATTAATAAGTTTTCATCTGAATGGCTACCATTATTGAATGCTGCTGTTAATGCTACTGTTGTGGATTGGGCTAAGATATTATCTGACAACTTAGCCACAACTATTTTGAATTATCGGTCCAAAAGAACTGTTTCTCAGAGAATTTATCCCCCTTTTACTTATCTGCTTATGTGATGGATTCAATCTGTTATGTTTCTAAGTTTCCTTTAATGGGTTGGAAATGGACAACTCAAGATCCCCTACCCATTCATGTTTATCACAAAGAATTGTGGGATTCAAAGTTTATTCCCTATTTTTACAAGATTTGCCATGGAATCATGTTGCCCCTGTACAAAATGTTATATGGTAAAGACGCTCCAAGGTTTTCTCCTGAAGCAGAGGTAGACATACTTCCTGTTGCAAGATGGTTTGGAGAAGAATTGTTTACATATTTTAGGGTATTTGGAAGTTTTTCCTCCCCTCATGTTTTACCTTTGTATGTTCCTGATAAACTCATGGCACAAGAAATTGCTTATCAAACCTGCGGAGAAGGAGGTTTGACTAAAGATTTGAAGGAAAAAAAGAAGGCTATCTGGCCACAATTTCCTGTGGCCTGTGGGGCCTTTTCATTATTTGATGTTGGTCATGCATTCAAAGAAGTAAACAACATTACATGTTTACAATTTTTCAAGTTTCCAAGAAGACCATTCGACCCCTATGATATTGTTAAAATTTTTACTACTGAAGTCAAAATAATAGTGTTTTCTAAAGAAGATGATCTTTTTGATGACATGTTTCAAGAAAAAAGCACACTTAAAGAGGTTCTACATTCGGCCCAAATACGGTTTCCTCCAGCAGAATTTCAAGAGTTCAAGATATACAGGGAAAGGAGGTTAACTACTATCCCTTTGGATAAATTACACTTGGAACCGTAAGGGAACCAACTCCCAGTATTAGTCTCAGTGGAAGTTCAGGTACAGACAGGTCTAAGTCTAAGTCTGGGAAAGAAACCTCTGAACATTCTAAGAGGTCTGACAATGACCATGATAAAAGTGAAGGGTCAGTAAGAGATACTACCTAGTCAAAGGAGCTTTCACAGCAACAGGTTTCAACCTCTCCACAGTTAAATCTTCCCCCTCTCATTGTACAACAACCATCAGTCAGAACTGAGTTAGATAAGGAATGGGAGACATTCAATGACTTGATTAATATTGAAGGACAGAACACACAAACACCTGTGAGTAATGTACAGACAACAAAAAATATAGTCACAGGAATAACTACCAATGTCTCAGAAATGGAACATATTCCCATTACCCCATCCTCTGAACTTATGCTCAAAATAGAGGAAATTCCTCCTCTTGATGTATTCTATAGTCCACAACACAAGGTTGTGGTAAGAAGACAAAGGAAGAAAAGAAAATTGGAAAATGTGCTCTCTCATGATGCAGAATAATTAGATGTCCTATGGCAAGATCCTACTACTGATCCAACTGAAAATCTCACCAAATTATCTCAGATCACAGGAGCATATGCCTCTGCAGCCATTGATAAAGCATCTGAGGTACGACAATTATTGAATGAAAAATAATATCAAGTACAGGTTTTGCAACAACAACTACAACAAGCCAACGCCAACAATGAAGCACAAAAACAACTTGAAAAATTACAGCAAGGCTTCCAACAAATGCAGATAGGATATCAGAACAGTTTGGCTGAAAAAGAAAAACAGCTACAGGTTATGCAAGAGATGCACAAGGATGATCCCAAGCTTACATAATTCATCACAAATTCTATTTCCTTAAATGATCAACTACTGTAGCAACAGGAAATATTATGCCAAAGAATATCACAGTGGAACTCTTATTGTGAATAAAGTGATAAAATCACTAATCATGTCGTAGACTTACGAAATGATTATGATTTAATTGATAAAAGAGTTACTGACTATTTAGCTTGGCAAGAAACAGAGGAGGGGAAAAGATAAAATGCACCAATAATCAATGACAATCACAAAGTAATGCTCTTTAATAATTGGGATGCACAAATCAGGAAAGCAGAGCAAGCGGCAGAAGAAGCAGCCACATCAGAAAACAATATTATTGATTGCATAAATGAAAATTTTCACAAGGCAAATCTAATTTCAGAAACTTCTCTAGGGTACCTACCGAAAGCACAGCAACTGCAGACAGAAGGCTCAAGAAAAGGCAGAATCGATTAAAAGATTAACAAAGTTAAATTGGGATTCTTACTGGGCATGTTTGGTAAAACCACACAGCCAATGCATGACTCTCAAATGTATCATAAATTCTGCCGAGAAGATGGCGCCAGCTCTTGCCAATTCCGTTTTCACAGGACAGTTAAAGTCTGAAGTCAGCCAGCCTACTCTTCTCAAATCAATGCTGAACACTTGCAATTTCAAAGAACAGATTCACAAGTAGTTAGTTGTTAAGTTTTAATTTTAGATTTAGTATTAATTTTGCTTTATTTTTTGCCAAAAAAGAGGACGGTCATTTAAACCGTATCCTACATTTTTGTAATAAATTATTTTTAGATTTAGTTATTAGTATTTAAACCCTTCTCATGCATTTAGAGAAGCGTCCTGAAATTTATCAAAAACTTGTCCTCAGAACATGCACTTTTGCACCCTTCGAGGAGGTTTTGATGAATGAATGGAACAATATTTATTGATATCTGTGTTTAATATCTACTACTGATGTTGCACTTTTGTACTCTTAGTGGATGTTGGATTAAGAAGAGATAAGTCATTATTGCTTGAAGCTCATGAGTAGAACTAGTTATAAATGGTACTTTTATCTCTTAACTATTTCTGCCTCTGTGTTAAAGTGATATTTATGTTCAGTTGTTTATATATTAATGCATGAATGCTTGAGTTATCATTTGGCACTTTTTTATGGTGATAGCTATTTGTTTATGCTTAGTATATGAATAGCTTATTATGCGATATGTTTTTCACAACTGTTTCGTCTAACTTTTTTATACGAAATGGTTTATCTTTATTGAATTATTTTCTTATAACAGTTGAATGATCTTTATTACCAATTCTTATTTGAAATCATTTTAGATCGCATAAGCAAAAGATTACATCCCGGGTTAGTTTAGAATTAGATATTTTTGTTTAATTAGAATACAATTGCATGTTATAGATTAGAATTAGAATAAAAGCATTTCACTTAGGAACTTTTAGAAAGGAAATATCAATTCTCAACACACACATACACATATTGGGAAACTGGTCCCATTATCCCCAGTCGGACCCACTATACCAAACGGAAAAGGAGCTGCCAACCAAGGTCCGGACTGGGTGGGTATCCCCCTTGTTGTAGACCCGATTTTCGGGGCTTCAACAGGTCGGAACAATATTACATCTCTTTTGCTTAATCTCTGTAAAGAAGACACAGACAGTGAAGCCAAAATAGCGTTGGATTTATGGAAAAAATGGAACAATGTTTAGACCTATAGAATTAATTTGAAGTTGAATACTTTGATACATATGTTCCAATCAAGTACTTAAAAATAATGATGAAGCTTTGAATGGTTGATTTAAGGAACGTTTGAAGACATAATCAGTGAGAGCTTCTTCATCAACCAATTGGAGACCATAAGAGAACCTTGAAGCTCTTGAAGATATATGTCTGAGTAGCTTTGAAGGTTTGAGAAGCCGACATCCGTGTTGACCTAGAGCTGTGGCATTATTGAAGTAATTTTTGAAGAAAATTTGGATGGTCCTTGGAAGATTTTAGAGATCAATTTTAGCATAATTTCATCACTGGAACTTTGAGCATTGGAGCAGTGATTGAAAAACATTGCAGAAATTTTTAAAAGATCTGTTGTGCAGATCTTATGAAGACTTGTTGATTTGAAAAGACTTGTGAAAACTCTGTTGAGCATTCTGGAAGATTTGGAGCACACCTTGGAGACATGATGTATTGCAGAAGTCATCATGAGGTAACTTGGAGAAATTGTTTGGGTACGATGAAGAGAAGTGGTGACACCTTCTAAGAAGAAAAGGTTGTCATCGATGACGTAATGTGGAGACTAAAATGAAGACTAAGTGAAGATTTTTAGGGCCAATTGAAGAAGACTTTGGGAACTGTGAAGAATAACCAAAGATATTTTTACGAAATGAAGTTGTGGGTTGGATCCCAAGAGGTTGGAGCCTAATAGAGACAAGGTCGGTGCCTTGGAAGATAGGGTTGGAGCCCTAGAGGATAGGAGTACTCAAGAGACCAAGTTGGAGCCTATACTAGATATAGGGTTGGAGCCCTTGAGGTTGGTGACTCAGAATTGACAAGGTTGGAGCCTTGGAAGTCCAAGTCGGTGCTTGGAAAATACAGGTTGGAGCCCTGGAAGTCCAAGTCGGTGCTTGGAAAATACAGGTTGGAGCCTGGGAGATTGAATATTGGTGTCTTCATCTAAGGTTGGAGCCCTACATATATTGTACTTGATTTATTTCAAAAGAGAAATTAATAAAAGCATTTACTATTATTTTTCATTTTGTGTTCTAAATATAAGTGATCTAACTGGTAAAAATAACAATTGAAAAGAAATACTGATTCACCCCCCTCTCAGTATTTCCAACAATTGGTATCAGAGCCAGTACCTTCACTCATAGCCTAACAACTTGAAGGTTGATCATTAGAACACAAATGGCAAAGCCAAGGAAGAAAGTCTCCAATCCTCCTAAAGATGTGTCTTCCTCAACCATCAAAATTGAAGTCAATCATTTTGCGAAGGCCCCATTTTTCAATGGAAACTTTGATATATGGGTGGTAATAATGAGGAATTTCTTGAAGAATCAAGGACTTAAAGTTTGGAAATCAGTTATTACTGATAGCATGCTGGAAGGAGAATCCGAGGAGTATAATACAAGATCAATGAAAGCAATCTTGAATGGGCTACCTGATTCTATGAAGGCCAATTTGGAAAAATGTTTGTCAGTAAAAGGAATATGGGACAAACTTCATGATCTTCACTCAAAAGGAGCATTTCCCATGGCCTCTAGTCAAGAATATGATGGAAAGCAAGAAGGAAATCCAAAACCCATCAAGGAAGCTGAAGATAAGAGAGATGACAACAATGCTAAAGAAGACCTAGAAGATGAAGAGAACAAAGAAGACTTTGAAGAAGATCTCCTGAATAAACTTATGGCTTCCATGGAAGAGATTAACGGTTTGAAAAAGGAAAAATGAGGAACTTAAGAAGAAATAACAAGATGGTAACCAAGACAAGACAAGGAAGGAAGTTGACTTTGTCAAGCTTCAAGTACAAGAAAGATATGAGGAGCTCACCAAACTTAAAAAGGAATTTCATCAAAACAAAAGAAAGCATCATGAAGAAGTCATATCTATGAAAACTCAATTGGATAAGGCAAATAAAAGGGAAGAAACTTTATCAAGCCACCTTGAACAAAGACTTTAGAGTTTGAACAATCTAGAAGCAAATATTGGTCAATACAAGGAAGAGGTCTCTTCTCTTAGATCTCAACTAGAAGAATCAAGGAAACAAGCTCAAGGAGCCGAGAATGTGACGAAAACTTTGGCATTCATAGAAGGACAAGTTAATGAAGCAGAAAAGGAGAGAAACACCATGATATGCCAACTAGAAGAAAAGGATGAAGAAATATTGAAACTAAAATCAGACATCAATCTTCTCAAGGCCGAAACATGTGAAGCTACAAGAATAGAAGAAGAAATGGAGAGCAGTCTAGAAAAGGAGAATGAAGAAGTCTTCATAATGAAATCAAATGTCATCTCCCTTAAAACCGAAGCACATGAAGCAACAAGAATGATGGAAGAAATGAAGAAGCAACTAGTTATGAAATATGAAGATTGTGAAAAGTTGAAAGGATAAATTTTCTTTCTTAAAAAGGAAGTTGACTTGCTGAATAAGAACTTGAAAAGCTCTCAAACCCTATATGACATCCTAAGTCATCAAAGGTATCCCCTTGATAAATCAGGTCTTGGCTATGCAGGTGAATCCTCAAGCAAGAATGATAATGATTCAAACAACAAAGATGTGAGGAGCCTAGAAAGAAATGTTGATGCTCCCAGTTCCAGCAAAGGCAAGGAGAAGAATCAATACAACAACGAAAGAATTTCTACTCCAACGAGACTTGCAGATGGTGTCAAGAATACAAAAGGCAATGAATATCATCAAGGAATCCCAAGGCAAAAAGAATTTAGAAGTACATCAAGAAAAACTCAATCTCCGAGGTACCAAATATATTTCTTGGTTATTTCTATTCTTGTACAAACTTTGGGCACATGGAAAAATATAATGGTACCCTTCAATCTCCTAGAAGAAATTTTGCAAGAAGAAGTCATGATTTCTTATTCATGAACAAGATAGAGTGTTTTAATTTCCATAATATTGTAGATATGGCATGTGATTGTTACTTGACTTGGGTCCCTAAACAAGCTAAAAATATGACAACCAAGCCAGAAAAGAAAGTTACAAAAGTATGGAGAAGGAAGAAAATTGGATTAGAAAGTCTTTTGAACACTCAAGCCAACAACACATGTTGTTGATTTGATGAAGATATCCTTGACATATGTCATATTCCAAGTGTTTGATGATGAGACTCTGCCAAAAAGGAGACCATGCATACATTCAGGGGGAGCTTGTGATCATTCTTGCAGAAGCTATTCATGAAAGGGCCCTATAAAATATTTGATGAGTCATACATGGACAATCATATTTTGACACATCAACTCTTAGGAGAAAGTCCATTGAAGAACATGATCCTTTACTCATCCAATGGACCATTATTGAAGATATCTTCCACTTGATCACAAGGCAACAACCTTTCTTATCTAAATAATCTGAAGGAGTTTATGTAGGCAGGGGGAGTTGGTTCATAACATGAAGAAATGAAAACACACCTATTATGGACCACATTTCCAGAATGAAGAGCACCATGACAACATGAGCATTGTACTTATGAAGAACTATTATTTTCAAAGAAAATATGATAAAGAGAAGCAACTTAATAGGGGGAGTACTTGAGCACCCCGTTTTCCATTGATGTCAAAGGGGGAGAAAATGTTGGAAGGGAAAGAATATTTCCATCAATGACAAAGGGGGAGAATTTTAATCAAGGTTGTCATTGATGTCAATATGGCATTGATGGAGATGGAAAATATTATTGTGATGCATTAATAACACTTTCGTTATGTTGCCCTAACCTCATTCAAACCTTAAAGATGTGAAACTGTAATCCTAATAAATCCTTGAATGCCTAGCTCTAGTTAAAACTTTCCCTAACACTCCTATTGAAGAAACCCTAGTTTTTGCTAAAAGAAACCCTAACATAAATTATTTGCTACCTAAAACCTAATTATTAAAATGACCAAAAAAAACCCTAATTTTTTATGGAACCATAAACCAAGACTATGAAACCATAACCCTAAAATTTTTGCTCCTAATGATACCCTAATCCTAACAATTTAAAGAGTTAAACTCTACACTAAGTCTTAAATAATTTAATTAAAATCTACATTATAAAAATTATTTCAAATTAATAAAACTTTAATTTTTAATATAAAGTTAAATCTTAAACTTTTTGTGTAATAATCTACACTTCATATTTTTTATGGTTCCACTAAATTACAAATGCAATCCAACTTAGAGACGGTCTTTCTATCACGTGAATGTTAGTTAATGAAAAAAATTAAAATTAAATTATCCACCTACGTTTCGACTCTCATATCTGAATCACTTCATACGTCGGCTCCTAGAAACCCACAGTCGTCTCCTCACCACCAATAACGAAATATATATATATATATATATATATATATATATACATATATATATATATATATATATACAGGAAGATTAGTTCTTTGGACAAGCAAGTAATTGAATTCGAAACACAAAGCTTCATAGAATGAGCTTCTCAATATACAATGCAGATTATGGAAACAAAAATATGCACAACATTCACAGCTCTGATACTCCAAAAATTCATCTCGGTCTCTCACAACAAAATTCGAAGATCGTTCACATCTGGTGTGTGAGAAGGCCCGGGCCAATGATAAAATCATGAATAGTCACCTGTATCTTACAGTGCGGATATGTGTTTGTTCGTAGACCTGTGAAGCTGTAGCAAACTATTAATTTAGACCTATAGTAATCAACAAGCTCAGACATGTATTAATTACAGAATCCAGGAAAATGGTCAAACTCAGACTTGCAGCAAACTTGTGCTAACATATTTCGTTGGTGCTTCACTCAAAAAAAAAAAAAACCTTGTATCCACTACATTAGTTTCAGATCACCTCACTAAAACATGTTTTGAACCTAAACACAACATATCACAGTACCCTCAGAATTTTATTATATTATAGTGATTCAGGTTTCTTGGGTCGGAACAATATTACATCTCTTTTTCTTGATATCTGTAAAGAAGACATAGACAATGAAGCCAAAATAGCGTTGGATTTATGGAAAAAATGGAACAACGTTTAGACCTATAGAATTAACTTGAAGTTGAATACTTTGATACATATGTAGCAATCAAGTACTTAAAAATAATGATGAAGCTTTGAAGGGTTGATTTAAGGAACGTTTGAAGACATAATCAGTGAGAGCTTCTTCAGCAACCAATTGGAGACCATAAGAGAACCTTGAAGCTCTTGAAGATATATGTCTGAGTAGCTTTGAAGGTTTGAGAAGCCGACATCCGTGTTGACCTAGAGCTGTGGCATTATTGAAGTAATTTTTGAAGAAAATTTGGATGGTCCTTGGAAGATTTTAGAGATCAATTTTAGCATAATTTCATCACTGGAACTTTGAGCATTGGAGCAGCGATTGAAAAACATTGCAGACATTTTTAAAAGATCTACTGTGCAGATCTTATGAAGACTTGTTGATTTGAAAAGACTTGTGAAAACTCTGTTGAGCATTCTGGAAGATTTGGAGCACACCTTGGAGACATGATGTATTGCTGAAGTCATCATGAGGTAACTTGGAGAAATTGTTTGGGTACGATGAAGAGAAGTGGTGACACCTTCTAAGAATAAAAGGTTGTCATTGATGACATAATGTGGAGACTAAAATGAAGACTAAGTGAATATTGTCAGGGTCCGTTGAAGAAGACTTTGGGAACCGTGAAGAATAACCAAAGATATTTTGATGAAGTGAAGTTGTGGGTTGGAGCCCAAGAGGTTGGAGCCTCATAGAGACAAGGTCAGTGCCTTGGAAGATAGGGTTGGAGCCCTAGAGGATAGGAGTCCTCAAGAGACCAAGTTGGAGCCTATACTAGATATAGGGTTGGAGCCCTTGAGGTTGGTGCCTCAGAATTGACAAGGTTGGAGCCTTGGAAGTCCAAGTCAGTGCTTGGAAAATACAGGTTGGAGCTTGGGAGATTGAAGATTGGTGTCTTCATTTAGGGTTGGAGCTCTACATATATTATACTTTATTTATTGTAACTAAGAAATTAATAAAAGCATTTATTATTATTTTTCATTTTGTGTTCTAAATATAAGTGATCTAACTTGTAAAAATAACAATTGAAAAGAAATACTGATTCACCCTCCTGTCATTATTTCCAACAATAGGACATTTCATTCATCTAACAATGGCCCATATATAGAATAAGATAAATATACATATAATTCCACATTTCATACATGCAACAATTAGCCCTAATTATAGCGAAGTTTAGTATGCAGCAATAAGGAAAAAATAACATTAAATTTGCAATTAAAATGTTATAGAGTATATCCAACCAGCATCACATTTGCAAATTAGAATCTGAAGATATAAATAGCCCAAATCCATACATCGAAATTCATCCATCATCCAAAAAATAGTCCTCCAAGGAGAAATGTGAAGTTCTCTAAATATAGAGAGATCCCAAGTCAAGTGATGATACAAATGAATCCATCCAAGTCAAGTGATGATACAAATGAATCCATACAACTCCTACTTATATACCAATTAGGAGTTTGAATTACCTAATGGGCCTACAATAGACTGTAAACATAAAATAATGTGCAAATTAACTGACTTTTGGTGACAAGCCCACCAAACTAGCTCACAAATGAAATAATAAGCCTCTTAAGAGGTCAAATAATAATCTATGCATGTCATAGGACCCTCCAAGAGGCCTGATGAGGTCCATAAGTACGATAATTATGAATATAATCCTCAAAAGTTATGGACAAGGGGGTGGCCCCTTGTTCTCCAAATAATAAACCTATAGTGCTCCCAGTGGGTGTGGGGGCACACTAATGACCTCATGTGTCTCCATATGAGTTGAAGATGTCTATAGACCATATTTAAGGGCTTAGATGATGGAATGAATTCTGCCATCTCATCGTACAAGTGTTGCGACACCTGCCAAGTGTGTGGTGCACCTATGGGGCCAGCTAGGCATATTGTACCAAATGCATCTTCCTCATCCAAAAGGTGGATCTCAAGAAATCTCAGAACATATCCGGGGATCCATGGAGTGTTGTCTACTGCTATGGGGGCCCATGGCTCTCTACACACACCCTATATGTGCCAATGTATCCCTCTGGAAGGTTAGAACCCCATATAGCGAAACCAAACCCAAATGGACACCATATGCAATCCTACATAAGATATAATGTGTCCCCTATCCCTCCAATACAACAAGTCATTAAATTAATCAAGTAAAAGAACTTACAAACCATGGAAAACAAGTAGACACTTCATAATGGCACACCCTTCCATAGTGGGCTTTCGCATGTGCTAATGTCTCCAAGCTCCAAAGGGGATTAGCCAAGTACCTTATTAGTTGGTTTCTACCTTTAGAGGGGATAATATGTCCAAGTTACATCCCTCAAATGGTTGTGGCATGTGATAAAGAGGTGAAATTCAATAGGTAATGAGAGGGGAAACCCTGTGACACATATCAGTGCACAAGTGTAGCTAGAAAAGGGGAAGCCCATACCTGGGTATCTAGTGTGTAGGAAGGAGAAATCGTGGTACATGAGATGCCCCAACCTTGATTTTCCACCCTTATATATATATATATATAAATTTTTCCTTTTATGATTTTTCTTTGATAAACTACTCTGGGCACAAAGGAGAAGAGCATTATGTGTAAGATATAATAGTGATTACCCCCTTTTTGGTAGGGAAGTTCATTTCACTTCAGGGGTTGGGACAATCATGGGTTCCTGAATGATAAAGGATGCTCATCTAGGGCCTATGGAACCAGGGTGATGGCCATGGGTATGCAGTAGAGCTCATATATTGGATTTTTCCCACATGCCAATTATGTTTGTTCCAAACGTCTTTGCATTTTGTGGTACATTTTCCTGTTGAATTTGGCCATTTATACTTTTACTTTTCTTTTCAGCTTCTTTAGCCTCCAAGGCATCGTTCCAAGCCTAACCCAAGGTGGGGGCAAGGGAATGGGGAGGCTAACCTTATGTGGACCCAGAGAGGCAATGTGGACCCAGGGGAAGAGATGATGAATGGGGGGTATAATGAATGGAAAGGAAGTAGTATATGCGGAAAAGGGTGCGTGACCACACAACCAAAGTTAGAGTTTCCCAAGTAGTACCACCCTAAAACCAAATTATTAGTAAATGATATCACATGGGACTAAAAGCCAAGGGTAACACCCTAAAATAGGTCAAGCGGACAGAAGCACAAACTAAGCCCACCCTTTTTGCTGAATCCCCCCATCAATACATGCCCTTAGGTGTCCATGATAAGTAAACCCAATACCTAATTACCAAATGAAAATACCTACCTTTAGGTTTGGGAGGCCCACCTTCAAACATACGATCAATACAAATGGGTGAGGGACCACGTGGATGGCTCAGGTGGCGGATAAGTTGCATAATGAGCTAGTTGAGGGCTGCAAGGGGTTGTTGCTTGCCAGCTGAGGTCCATCACGGAGAAAAAAAATTCTCCTAGGGATGTCGCCCACAAAGTGGTGGGTAATAGGTATGAAATTGCAAGGTCTAATGCTTGCACGTGTGATTAGGGTTTTTGGTTCTCAACCACATGGATGCTACAAGATATTTTTGGTTGCAACCATCGACATGTAATCCAATAAGTGTGGTTGGAGGGTTTCATTTGCACACACATCTCTCTCTCCATATTTTTGGAACCTAGGGTTTTATTTTGAAAGTTGACCACAAATTTTGACAGTTGATGAGAGTTGATTGCAGGATTTTGAATCATGGTTTTGATTATTAGAATTTTTGGGTTCATCTCTTAGATATTGTTTAGTTGATTCTGTTGGATAGTTTTGTTGTTGAAGATACAGATCATTATAATCTCTCTTTTTTGAAACATTCAATGATAATCTAATAAGAATAATAATTTGAAATTTTTTTCTCCCTTGTGTGGTTTTTCCCTAGTCTCCGACCAATCCCGGTGTCTCTATGTGTGAATGCTTTTCTTCTATTGTTCCTTTATGTTTCACTACATTTCTGTTGATATTGTTCTTTCTACATATTTTCATATGTTACTGAATAATGTTATAATGTTATGGGGTGAATTCAATGTGTAAATAATGAAATGCAATTATCTAAAGAAAAGAACATTATATCCCTAAGAAAAATTAACATGGTATCAGAGTTTGGCTGAAGAAAAGTCATTAAGATCACCCCTATGAAGACACCATTGATGGAAGTAAGAGAATATGGAGGAGACTTAGAAGAAGGCTAGGGTTTGAAATAAACCCTAAGAAATCTAGTTATTAGGGTCCGATGGATATTATGAGGTTAGGGTTTGGAAGAAACCCTGCTTTATGATAAAGGTTTGAGATATGCAATCTAGAAACCCTAGCATGATCAATTTGAAGATGTTCTAGCACTTGTGACATGTTTGATGTAACCCTAGATGGGATAGTCTCAATTAGGCCTAGTTGTTGATGAAGACGATTTGATATACTGAAAACAACATTACGGATAATGGACAATAATGACTCTTGAAGGTTGGTTCAAGAAGGAGTTGATCACCTCTCGTTAAAGATAAGTTCCTTTTAGATATATGTTAATTCTTTGTGATACAATTCTTGTTTAGATTTATTCTTTTGATTATTTCTTATTTCTTCCTGTATATTTTAGTATATTAATAATTCTAGATGAGATGTGATAAGAAGATCCTTCTCTAGGATCATTTAAGGTGCAGTAAAAGTAAGCTATTGAAGGTAGAGAAGAGTTGGTGTTGGAAAAGGAAAGAAGTACCTGAGTATCATCCAAAAATTACAATATTCAAGTACTACAATTCCAATGACAAATAAGTGTTACAAGTTGTAAAGGTATATGCATACTACAAGGTATGTGTAGTATATTGTTTCAGTGTTACGATTTAGTTTGCAAGATTGGATAACAAGTTAAGTCCTAAGGTATGTTGAATATCATCTTCATGAAGAACTCATGCATGCATACGAAAGTAAGTTTGATTTCTAGCATATGTGACATATTGGTGCTCTTGATATCTGGAAAGTATCTTACATTTTAGACATGATGAATTTCCTAGATGACTTGATACTATTGTTAAGCATGGTAACCCTGATGATAAAAGTGTCACAATAAGATTGGTACTCTTTTTGACCTTGTTTAAATGAATGGATGCACTGACTTGATAAAGAAGTGGTGTTATTATTTTTTTTGTAGTATTAAGATACACTTGTAATCTTCTCTAATTATATGACACTAATCTTTGATGAATATTTGATGCCATGTTCATATGAGACAATGAAGTTGTTGATGTTTATGATGAATATATGTCTTAGAACCTAATATAGTTTGACCCCGTGACCTGACAGTGTTGTTGATTCATGAAAATATTATGATAGATAGGTTTATGTCTTAAATGACGATGGCTGAAGTGGATTTCCATTTAGAGGGAGAATTTTTTCATGAGATTTTGACACCTATTATTATTTGAAAAGAAGACACTTGACTGTTGAAGGAAGGATTCTAGACATGAATATACATATGATGTTGTGGAAAAAGGTTTTGGCTGGTTCTGATTTTAGTAGAGAAGGTTTATCCTAGTCTAAGCCCCAACCGATGGGAGAAAGGCTTAAGAGTTCGGTTATAGGCCTCCTAGCCGCACGAAAGAAGGCCTATGGGTGCATATGAGCTTGCAGGATACATAAATATAAAATATTATGCACCAAACTAGTAGCACACCAAGAGAATGACACAAATTCAGACATGGAGCAGATGATGGAGAGTTCTATGAGGAGCGAAGTTTTTTATATCTACATAATGTTTGACTTATTATAGAGAAAGTGTTAAATTTGGATTAACATGTTCTTTGCTTAGGTCAATTACCTTAATGTTCCATCTAGCCCAATCTAATTACCTTTACTTTCATTAGAAATCACCTAAACCATTAACACATTGATAATAACTAAATAAAGAACATGAATAATGTATGCACAAGACAAGTCAAGACAAGAGTACACAAGCATTGGCTCAAGCCAGGGAAAAATCGCAAGATGGGGAAAACCCTTGATCAAATATTCTTATTATTGATATCAAATGTTCAACATAGAGAGATTATAATAATATAGGATAAATTAGACTTTCCAAATCACTGATTGATGTAGCCCTGAGAATTCTGCAACTCTGAATTATATAACTGCTTCCTGAAAGGGCTTCTAATAGCCATTGACAAACCTTCCAAATTGATCCTTTAGAAACAACTGTGGCTCTTCTCACAATGCATTATACATTAAGTTACCAATGATCATGATGTGATTATTTAATGGTGAACTAGTTAGGTCCAAGTGTCAACACTTCAACCCTATTCCTGTGCTCCAAAACACTTATGATAATTGTGGCTAACCTCCAATCAGGATCTGCATTATATACTAGGCTAGTACCAACCATAATTATAACCTGTGGTTCTTCCACTGATGAAGTATGGAGCTCAGTCATCATGTTTCTCTTAATATAGGCCAACGCTTCTAGATACAGAGATCTGCCCACACAAAATTTCCTTCAAATATTGCCCAAGATTACCCTAAGGCCCTACAACCTACTCAACAGAAAATTTCAGCTCACAATTTAGCAAGGTAAGGCCTGAGGCCTGGATGAGGAGGTATCCTTATAGCTTCATATTACTCAAAAGGGATACGAAATACTCAGATTATAATTTACATATCTTATGAGGCACCAACCCATCAATTATGCCTGCCGTCAGTATTAGAGGATACTCGGACCTATAAACAGAGAGAGATTCTATCATATTCTTCCACCTTGCCCAAATAAACTTCATTGCCACAGAGATATGATCTCACAATGATGATTGAAAAAGGATGTGTGTGATGAGGATGAATGCTCCTCTTTATATACAAGATGGAGGGAAACTCGACCTTAAAATTAGGAGGAAAATTTGAAATTTAAATCTTCGATTTTTCCCGCATAAACAAAAACATAACTTATAGAATTTATTTTTGAATAAACAAATATTTTCCTTGAGAAAATTTGATGATGTTTAGATCTATTGTGGTCCTCTCAAAAAAACGGATTCAATGGAATGATCATCTCCATCAATTGAGCATACCTAAGTGGAATTTTGCCCTAGTTTCCAAGTTTAACACTCCCTCTCAACTAGGGAGAATTCCACCTGCCAATCCATCTGCTGTCATAGATCATCATTCCATCTTACCATTATGAACAATATTTGTCATCATGAACCATCTCTGCTCTGCTCTGCTCTGTTCTTTGCTTTTCTTTGCTATGCTGAACATTGATATGAATAATATAGAAGAATCAATCGAGAGTGAGTCACAAGACCTTTCCACTCTCCACTGAAAAACGTCAGTCCACAAAACCAAACAATGAACTCCAATCAGAATTGATCCTAAGTGATTAAGTTGAAGTACATAATGCATCCTAGGCGTAGGGAGTAAGACAGTACATGATGTGTCCATCGATAGTGCTATGGTCCCTATCCACTTTTCCCAACTCATTGGCCAAATGAGAGGTACTTCCCATGTGTCCTAGACATCATGGGTAGTGTTGTATCTTAAGAAACAATCCCTTAGCTGTGGTAGGGAATCAGTGCTTAAGACATTTATATATAAATATCATAGAAATGTTATATCAAATGGTATTTGCTTAATCACCTTCAGATATTTATTATTAAACCCTCAAGAATAAGATACAATAAATGCTTCAAAATGCCATTATTTGCTGATATTAAATGGAATGATAAGAAGAACATGAAGGAAGGAAGCCCAAACTGATATGCTGATAAAAAAAATCTATCACTTCAAACTTCAGAAGAATTTTAAGACAGTGGAATAGTTAAAATGAAGGAGCACCCATTAAGGACATTTAACTCTTATTCACATATGTAAAAAGAGACTTGTTGCTTCATTACTTCATTTTATTCATAGAAAGAAAATACAAAACGGGAACTGGAAAACATATCAATAACAACAGATGCAAGAAACTTGATTTTCATTCATTAATCATCAGAAAATTGAGTACAAAACTTGTAGTAGCCTGAATGTCCAAAACTCAAAACCTTTTCCTCTCAATTCTTTTTCTTTAAATATAATGTAAAGTAGTTTGTAACTGCTGAAACTACTCCTAACTGCTCAAAATATTTGAAAATTCTTAAACTACCTATTACACCTCATCAAAATGTCTTATTATAATTAAATTCTCTTAAAAGAGATAAAAATAAAACTTAAATCCTAATCTATTTGCTGAATATGGACTGGTCCCGCTGCTGTTGTATTCTCTTGATTCGCTGACTTGTCTTCCTTTGAAGTTGAGGGATCTTCAGGGAAAACAGTCATCCAGGCTCTTCCTTTCTTCCACAGTTAAATGTTTGTCTTAGGATAATTAACCATCCTGTCATACTCCAGCCTAAAGGCAGTGATCCTGTTAAATGTCGGCCGCTCTATAAATAAGGTCTTCACCAACCATAATAGTTGAAAATGTCTCTAAATAAAGTTAACAACTGTTTCTCCTTTCAAAATTTGAGTCTTCTCATGAGTGTTATCCACCTTGATTTTTTCTAATACTAGCAGAGGTTCATTGGAATCCCATGATAAAAGACTGCCTCGAAGTCCCCGTCATGATGGAAATCCTGCCTTGGATCTTTTGTCATATAGATTGTTAAACTTGTTTACTACCTCTTTAATCTCTGTTAATTTCTTCTCAGTGGACAACCAATTTGTTAATTTCCACAGCATAAAGAATTCTATCTTTAATCTCATTTTCTTCTAGCTCTTGATCAGTCTTAGAATCAATGAAATCAATAAATTTCTTTGCCCATATGGCTCTGTTAATAGTCAAATGTTTTTCTATCATAACCTGCTCCTCATAATCTCTGATAATGCCTTTTTCTTCTGATAAAATAATCATAGATCCCCAAGCTGCTCTCATCTCTTCAATTATTTCGTTCCAAATGATATCTCTAGCCTGGATCAAAGTTATGTTTCCTTTCAATTTCTCCTTCAGTCTCTTTACCTTAGCATCAGTTGTTTGGCAATCTATCTTGTATTTATTGATTTCCCCATCCTTAGCTTGCATTATTTTTGTTACTATCTTCAAATCAATTTGTGCCCTTTTGAGATTTCTCTCTTCCATCTTCAGTTCAGTACTCAATTGAGATATCTGTGTTGCTGGATATTCATTTCCAGATGGTAAAATGAAAGTACAGTAATGAGAATCAATGTGATTCTGTAACTACAATGTAGTTTGTTTCAACTTAGTAATTTCTTCTTATTTCAACAAGAGCTGCTAAAGAAGGTTCTCTTTCTCGTTTTCCACTTCTTCCACTTCCGCTGCCATAGAATTCTCTCCTGTAGGTAACTTCAACATTTTCTTCAACACCAAAATCTATGATTCTGCACTTTGTAGCAACTTTTGCACAATAGAACTGTCATTTGGATCTACTCCAATCTTCACAATAATATTCTCAAGTTATTCATTCTGTGTTGTTAAAGCCCTGAAATTGGCTTTCTCTAACTTCAGTTGCTTGAACACCTTCCCTAACATGTTCTCAGCCTTAAGATCCATTGCATTAGTTTTGGTCAAATCATTCACTATCAGTTGCCCTGTTTGCATATGTAAATTTACTTTATCAAGCAAAGGAATTTTGCTTACATCCACAGTTAGATTTACAGTATTGAAATTATTGGATGATCCTATAGTCATATCAGAGGGATGAGAAAGAGAAATCTTAAACTGATCTTTTTCAAGATCCATAGCAGTCAGTAATCTTGTTTGATCTGGAGTTATTTGATACTCAGCCTGTGCCTCCATGCTGGCCTTCATCTTTTGATTTCTTTCGAGAATCTAAGAAAATACTTGTTTAATCAAGGGAACTTTCTCCTGAGCATTCTCCATGTCTTCTTGGTGAGGCTGGGACATTTTTTCTCATCTCCTAATTGAAGTGAGAAACCAGGATGAGCACCTGCAAAATCTTCATTGAACTTTGTTCTCTTCTCAGCTCCCTGCTCTTCATCTTCTGAATCAACCACTGCTTCTTTACTCCTCTTACTAGATTTCTCTGATATGACAAGAGTTTGTATATTTGAGCTAATAGAACCTACAAAACCCTTATTTGCTAGCTTCTCTATGTCAGGTCTGCTTTCATGAATAAATGTTGAATAACCATTTTCTATTCTCCTTTTTTAAATCACTTTATGAGGGTCATAAGCCCACTTATCTCCTAACAGCAAGTGCATTCCATCTAACATCATATTGACTTCATCAGCTTCCTATCTCATGTTGACAATAAATGGACCCACAGACATAGGTAGCTTAAACATATGACCCTTTTTCATAGGCACAAAATGTATTTGGTCAACGTTTAAAATCTGCCTAATAAAATCCAAAGAAAATAATCTCATAGGCACAAATACAAGAAGTATATATGGTTCTACCCCATCTCCATAAAGTTTAATCTCTAAATAATCTTAAAAAACATACCAATCTCCAAACTTAAAATTTGTTCCCAGCTGCAGGAAATATTGAGCCTTTGACAAGAAGCATGGAGGAGAAACCCCATTCAGAATTTTATATGCAGTAGACATAAAATTATTTGCAAAATAAAACAACCCCAACTCATTTTGTTCTTCCCTTACTATATCAGACCAAAACACTACTGACTTCCTCTTTTTATTGGCATCCATGATATTTAACCCCAAGTGCAAGAAGTCTTCTACATTTTGATATAAAAGAGGTAAATGATAAGAGAGGGGAACCTGAATGAACCAGTGAGTGATAAACTCATAAGTTGAGTATTGACAACTTCTTTCCAATATGAAGGAATATCCAGCGCTACCCCTGGCTTCATCATCAATGCAAACATTCCTAGAACTGATTTGTCAATTGTGCTGTCATCTTCTTTTCCCAATATCTTTGAAATACACCTCAGCACTGGTTGGACTTCTGCGTTGAAAACTTCCATGGGGAATTCTTTACTGTCAGGTACAAACCGCTTCATATCTGGCTTCAAGAAAAATACAAAATGATTGAATTCTTGACCTGCAAGACTATCATAATGTACTATCAATGAATCATCAGTGAATTGAACATAAGATTCCGACTCAGGGTAACAGAGAGCTTGATGAATTAAAAGGGCTGAGACTTGCAAGACATTTTCTCCTTGAAAATTCATCACAAAACACTTGCCAGGGTACATGAAAGACACTAGCCAATACACAAACTCAAGAAAAAGGTGTGTTCTTGGAATGCATGTAGACAATACACCTGTTTTGACCATGGCAGAGAAAATTGGAGAGTTTTTGTCATTCAGACAAACCTGCTAATAGAATGGTAGGTGTTATAAAGAACAGACAGTGTCTTGGATATCCCTCTCAGTGTCCATGAGAGGAATATGGCTGGATGAGCCAGAAAAAGACGAGTGCTTAGCCATATTTCAGCACAGGGTGGCGAACAACGATGATGTGGCAGACATCAATGGAAGACACAAGTGTAATCTAATTGACCAGAATAGAAAAACGACAGTAGCCTTGTGACAAGAAGAACCAATTTAAATAGGTGGCGCGAGGCTTATAAATTAAATGTTGAGTTGACGCGCCAAAATACCGTTAAACGGTACCATGACATGGCTACTAGTTGTCGCAAACCAGTTGCTTACGTCATTGCGGGAGCCTCGAAGGTACTGAGAACTTATCGGGGTCATGCCCCTTAGTTAATCTTGGTCGTCGATATTGATCGGCTCCGCAGTCAATTGGGTCAACTGTGGAGGCACCCTCCTTGTTAACCGGTGTGCTGAATGTGCCCGCGGGTTGCCACTTTTATTCTCTGCCAGAAGAATCATCGAATCCCGCTCATAAACTTGCTCGTTTATTAACTGAGTGCTGGAACCCGCTTTCATGAAAAGTTTAAAGTATTAAACTTTAAACTTATACAAAAAAATATTACATCTTTTATGCTAAAGTATGAGAAACTTTGTACTTTAGCATACATTTTCATAGTTTTATATTTTTTTTGTATTTTTGAAAATTTTAAAATAAAGGATATTGCAAATGAGCCACAACATTTGGCTCCACCTTGGGATAGTGTTTTTTTCCACAGAACACTAAGAACTGCATATTAATGCCTTCACTTTGGGCATGGACTCAAATGTTGTTTGATGAAATATGAACAATGAGGAAACCGAATATGTACAATGTTGGATCATAAAATCTCAATGCTGGAAATAATGTTTTAGATACTGCCCATTCACATGTAGCTCTATTGTTTCTCCATCAAGATTCTCCAGCATAAAAGTTTTATTTGATCTAGCCTCAACAATATTGTATGGGCCAAACCAAAGTGGATCAAACTTACAATGCTTTCCCTTCTCTTCTCTTCTGGTATCCCATCTTAATACCAAATCTCCAGTTTGAAAAATAATCTCTTTAGCTTTTCTATCAAAAATGGAATTCATCTTCTCTTGATAGGTGATCAAATTTTCTCTGACTTTGTTCCTGTTCTCACTTGATTCTATAACCTTGTTCAGCCTTCTCACCAATGCATTAGGTTCTTCTTGTGCTTCTTGAAGTAAAGAAATCACTGGTCTAGCCAATTGAGTAGGAAATAACGCTTGAGTACCATGAACCAGTTCATAAGGAGACTTACCTGTAGATATTCTAGTAGTCACTCTTACTGCCCAAAGAGAAAATTTCAATTTTAAATCCCAAATTTTCTGATTTTCACTAATTGTCTTCTTCAAGATCTTAACCAATGTCTTGTTGGAAGATTCAGCTAGTCCATTCCTTTGAGGATGATATGTTGTAGAATGAGACAGAATGACATTATATGTTTGACAAAAATTAATGAATCTGACTGAAATGAATACCTGGGCATTGTCAGCTACAATCTTGATTGGACACCCAAACCTGCTGAAGATGTTTTCTTCCAGAAACTTCATTACTACCTGATCATTTTCCTTTCTAGTAGGTATTTCCTCCACCCACTTTGTAAAATAATTTGTGGCAATCAAAATCCATTTGAATTGCCCACTGGATGGTGGATTAATTTCCCCAATAAAATATAATCCCCATTTCCTAAAGGGTTCTTCAACAAACACTGGGAGAAGAGCTAGAGGAGCTAACCTTTTATTTTCTGCAAATAATTGACATTTCTGGCAGCTTCTAACCAGTCTGTACACATCAGCAAACAAGGATGGCCAATAAAAACCTGATTTGAGGATTTTATGAGCAGTAACTTTCCAATTGTAATTACCTCCACATAGATTCTCATGATATTCTTTTATAACATCCATCGATTCACCTTCTGTCAAACACAACAACAAAATGCCAGCAGGATCCTTCCAATACAACTTAACATCAATTATAACATATGGCTGGGATTTGAGCTTAAGAGCTCTATAATTTGTTCTATTTATTGAGGGTGGGAAAGAGAAGAAAAAAAAGTAATGAACAATATCCTTATACCAATCAGAGCACATAAATTTGTATTTAATTGTTGTCTTTGTGCTACTTTGGCTACTTTCATCAACAACTTCATCCAAGGGTGCCAGCGAATTAATCCCCAAAGCTTGAAAGTTTGACTTTGTCAGCAATTTTGCCAAACCTTGGCCCTTAACCAATTTTGTGGGATTAATATCTAAGTCATACTCCTGGATTTTAGCTATCCATTTTCCTCTTTTACCTTCAACATCACTTTGAACTAACACATATTTTACAGTTGAGTTAGGAACATAAGCAACTATTTGAGACTCTAAAACATAAGTTCTGGAAGATTTTAATGCTTTTACTAAGGCATATACATTTTTTTCCAAGATGTTATATTTAAGTTCAACATCCTTGAGAACTTTACTAAAAAATACCACAAGTTTTTCTTTTCCATCTTCATTCTTCTGCAGCAACACATCAACAATGGTTGAAGGTGATGTAAATGAAAATATCTGAAAAGCTTTCTGATCATCTGGACTGATCAGGGCTGGAGCTTCCTGAAGGGCTTCTTTGATAATAGAAAAGGATTCTCTATCTTCCTTGTCCCACTTGACTTCTGCATTCTTTTTCAGCATATCTGTTACATTCTTGACAATTTCAGCATAATTTGGGATGAATCTTCTTAGGGAATTTATTTTTCCAAAAAACCTTTGGATATATTTTTTACTCCTAGGCAAGGGAATTGTATGAATAGCTTCAAATCTTGCTGGATCAATTTTCACTCCCTGATTTGAAACTATATGCCCTAACAACTTTCCTTCCTCCAAGGCTAATATGGATTTTTTGGGATTCAAATACAAACCAAATTTTCTGCATTTTAGGAAAGCCTTCTGTAAATTCTCCAAGTGTTCCTCATCTGAACCTGAGAAAATGGTCACATCATCCAAATATATTACTACAAATTTATCACCCACAAATGCTATGTCCATTTCCCTTTGAAAAGTGGCACCTGCGTTCATAAAAACAAATGGAATCCTAGCATACATGAACGTCCCCCAAGGTGTGGTAAAAGTTGTTTTCTTTTGATCTTCCTTTTCAATAGCTTCTTGGTTGTACCCGGAGAAAACATCAACCATAGAAAATCTATACACTCCAGTCACTTTCTGTAAAACGTAGTCCATCTTAGGCAAATGATAATTGTCTTTAAGTGATTCTCTGTATAAATTCCTGAAGTCAACACATAGCCTTATCTCTCCATTCTTTTTCCTCACAGGAACTAGGTTAGAAACCCAGCCTGAGTATCTGAGTGGTACTATAATTTTTTCTTGCAACAATTTCTTTACTTCTTTTTCAATTGGAGCAAGGAGCAATGGATTGATCTACCTAAGTTTCTGTCTGTGAGGCTTGACCCTATCCTTCAATGGTATCTTGTGTTGAATAATATCCAGATCACATGTTTTCAAATCCTCATAGGACCATGCAAATACATCTGTATATTTTTTGAAAAGATCAATGTACCTTTCTTTATAATTCTTAGGGACTCCTGAGTTCCCAGATTACAATTTTCCATTTCACCCTCTTGAGGTACCTTCTTTTGATCCAGTGCTACATCATTTGAATCAAACAGTCTTTCTAGAGGAACCAATCCTTTGGGAAATATATTGTCTTTCAACTGGATTATCTTCTGATCACCTATTGATTGCTTAAGATTTTTCAAGTCTTCATTCTGATTAGTCTGTTCACTTTCTTGATCTATTTCCCTATCTTCAAAGTTTTCAATCATTGTCAAGAAATTATTTATCTGCTCGTCATCTTCAAAGACCTTCCAGTGCTTAATATTGTTAGGGATTGAGGGTCTATGCCTCAACTCAATCTCATACCTCAGTTTCGGATTAATAGGTGGCTTGAAGGTATTGGCTGCAACCGCCAGTGAATCTGCCATTTTGGTTTTTTCTCTTGGAATGAATTGAAGATTCAAAGCTTCAAAATAATTCTCAATCAGGTCCCATAATTCATTCCTATATGATCTCAACCTTGGATGTTTGGTTTGACACAAATTTTTAATCTATATTATAATCAACTCAGAATCACCAAAAATGGAAATACATTGGATTCACATTTGTTTAGCAGTTTGAAGACTCAAAATTAATGCCTCATAGTTAGCCACATTATTTTTTGAGTCAAATTCAAGTTTAACAGAAAAAGGAAGAAGATTACCTTTTGGAGATATCAGTAAAAATCCAGCTCCTGTGCCATCTTTTGAATAAGCACCATCAAAATTACACTTCCAAATTTTGTTTGAACCTAGCTCATTATGTAAAATTTCTGAAGAGAGCTGCTTCTCTGAGTCTTTAGCGAATTCTACATCTTCATGCAGCATAAAACAAGAAAGATCTTCCTTCTCTTGGCCATAGATAGGGGAATTTCCTGCATCCTTCTTTGTGGTAGTTTTAACAAATCTTGTTTCTTTGTATCCTTATTTCTTCCCCATTGAACATAGGAATAATAACATATGTGAAGTCTAGTTTTAAAACACCTCCAAGCTTCGCTCCCCAAGATCTGGACAAAAGCATACCAAATCTAGCCGGAATATCTGCAACCACTACATCCATCATAATACTTTTGGCTGGAATTTGGGCTAGGGATACCACCATGTCTTTGATAAGCCAAACACACTTCACCCTTTTTGAATCAAATGAATATAGGTCTCTATGGGGTTTATTAATTTGTAAATTCAATTCTTTCATTACAGATAATGGCATGAGATTATGTGAAGCACCAGAGTCCAACATACAATTATGAAGAATGAAATCATGAAGAAGCAGTGATATATAAAATGGGAGAACAGAAGAATCTACCTCCTCCACATGTGGACCAAAAGTGACCATTGGTTTTTCCTCTTGCAAATTCACAGTATCACCAATATCATCAGACTGAGAAAGATTAATGAACTCTGCAATCTCCTTCTTGTAACTTGGTGTCTTAGCTAGCTCAAGAAGGGGTACTTGAAATTTGATCTTTTCTAGCTCTTTGGATAGACTGAAAGCACGATTTTGTTTGACAATATTCTCAGGTTCTTCTTGATTTCTGATAGGATTGGCAATATGTTCAGGTACAGTAACAAACTTCTCCAAATTATTAGTATCAATAGATTTATTTTGGGAGGTCTCAGCCTGTTGTTTTTCAGTTCCACTTACTGGATTCATAGGTTGTTTCCCCTTATCTGATTGTTTTACTGATTTATTTGATTGTGGAGTCACCATTGGAGAAGGGACTGACTCTTTCTCTTTTTCTTCATCATCCTGCGTCCTTGATCTCTTTCTTGATCTTAAATCATACTTCTTATGTAGCTATTCTTGCATTAACTCCTTGAATTGCTTATAATACTCATCCATCTCTTCTTGTTCAAAGGACACCTCAGCTTCGGTGCATTCTTCCTCACATTCTTCTTCTTCCTGATGATCTTCCATATAAACAAAAAATATCTGATCTTCAACTTATTTTTGATCATCTTCATTAGATTTTGAAGGTGTTTCTTCTATATACAGTGGTGCTTGAACTTGGTCTTGATCTCTTGTCTCCTTCTGCAGAATTTGCAGGGGATGCTTTCTAATTGAGGATTGAAAACTCCTCTATTTTGTTGTGCAGGCCTTTGGGAGTTCTTACTATTTAGCTCCATCTTCAATAATTTATTTGAAAAATTCTTGATAACTTTTATCATATCATCAATCCTCTGATCCTGTGATGATTCTTCTTTGGCTTTGCCTTTCTCTTGAACTAACTGTTTTTCTTGTGTCTTCCCAACAACAATCATGTTTGATTCAATCTCCAAAGCATCAGTTTGAATTTGTTCAAGAGTAGGAGATATCCTCTCTCTCAAAGTGAAACTAAAATCTGATACAAAAGCTCCAACAAAAACTACTCTTTCTCCAACAGGAGGAGGTTTCATTTCTGCAGGCAAACTATTATACAATTTTTTGAATCTTTTAATAAAATCAGTCATGTTTTCATCAGAATTTTTCTTGATAGCATTAAACTTCATTAATAAATAACCATGATCTCTTTTTTCACCCCATCTTTAGGTTATTTGTCTCTCTAATTCTTCCTAATCATTAATTGAGGCATTCGAAAAACCTTTAAACCAATTTCTTGCCTCTCCATTCAGGGACTGTACAAAAACTCTTATCACTACATCAAGATGTTCAACATTTAGATTATCAACGAAAGTGAAAAACAATGGCAAGCGTTGTTCTGCAGTCACTTCATCTTCACTGGTAAAACGAGGAATTAACTTGAGGTATTCTTGGGGCATGACATTCATAGGTTATGGAAGATTAATGGTGCATACATGTTCATCAAGAACGTAGGGGTTGCCATGTTTATGCCTTGGTTAATTGCTCCTTGAGTAGGTGGGGATTGTGAACCAGTTGAGGATGTGGATGAATGGGGTGAAACAACTGATATAGGAAGGGGTTGATAAACAATAGCAGAAGAACCAACAAATGTATATGGTTTAGTTTCTGTAAATGTGAATGAAACAGACTCAAAATATTGTTCTTCTAACTTTGGTTCTTGAAAATGAACTAGTGGGGAAAATGATTCTTGTTCCGAGAAAATGAGTTTCCTCCAAATATCCTTGGATGAGGGATTATGTGAACTGCTTCCAGGTGCAGGCAGTGTAGAATCAGGTGTAGAAAAATTCTTTGGCTTCTGAGATTTTCTAGAAACCAATTTCTCAGGATCTAACAAAATTGGTGCTTTCTGTTGCGAGGTGTCCGACCTCGTATGTGGCCTTTTATACGCCAAAATTATGGAATAAAAACATAGCCTAATATTTCCTCCTCTTTGAACAACCAGAGGAAATATGATAAAAACCCAGGGAATTAACTTTGCTTCTTCGTCCCTGGAAACAACGCCAAAAAATGTTGTATCTTAAGAAACAATCCCTTGGCTATGTTAAGGAATCAGTGCTAAAGACATTTATATATATATGTCACAGAAATGTTATATCAAATGGTATTTGCTTAATCACCTTCAAATATTTATTATTAAACCCTCAAGAATCATATACAATAAATGCTTCACAATGCCATTATCTGCTGATATTAAATGGAATGATAAGAAGAACATGAAGGAAGGAAGCCCAAACTGATATGCTGATAAATAGAATATATCACTTCAAAATTCAGAAGAATTTTAAGACAGTGGAATAGTTAAAATGAAGGAGCACCCATTAAGGATATTTAACTGTTATTCACATATGTAAAAAGAGACTTGCTGCTTCAATATTTCATTTTATTCATAGAAGGAAAATACATAATGGGAACTAGAAAACATATCAATAACAACAGATGCAATAATCTTGATTTTCATTTATTAATCATCAAAAAATTGAGTACAAAACTTGTAGTAGTATGAAGGTCCAAAACTCGAAACCTTGTCCTCCCAATTCTTTTTCTTTAAATACAATGTAAAGCAGTTTGTAACTGTTGAAACTACTCCTAAAACTACCTATTACTACTCCTAGTTTGAAACTACTTGAAACTTCTTAAACTACCTATTACACCTCATCAAAATGTCTTATTACAATTAAATTATCTTAAAAGAGATAAAATAAAACTTAAATCCTAATATATTTTCTAAATATGGACTGGTCCCGCTGCTGCTGTATTCTCTTCATTTTCTGACTTGTCTTCCTTTGAAGTTGAGGGATCTTTAGGCAGAACAATCATCCAGGCTCTTCATTTCTTCCACACTTCAATGTTTGTCTTAAGAGAATTAACCACCATGTCGTACTCTAGCCTAAAGGTAGTGATCCTGTTGAATGTCGGCCGCTCTGTAAATAAGGTCTTCACCAACCATAATAGCTGAAAATGTCTCTGAAGAAAGTTAACAATTGTTGCTCCTTTCAAAATCTGAGTCTTCTCTTGAGTGTTATCCACCTTGATTTTTGCTAATACCAACAGAGGTTTAAAGGAATTACATGATAAAATATTGCGTCCAAGTCCCCAGCATGATGGAAATCCGGCCCTGGATCTTTTGTCATATAGATTGTTAAACTTGTTTACTGCCTCTTTAATCTCTGTTAATTTCTTCTCAGTGGACTTCCTGCAAGTATTTTTAACAATCAATTTGTTAATTTCCACAACATAAAGAATTCTATCTTTAATCCCATTTTCTTCTAGCTCTTGATCAGTCTTATAATAAATGAAATCAATAAATTTCTTTGCCCATATGGCTCTGTTAATAGTATTTTGTTTGTCTGCCATAACCTGCTCCTCATAATCTCTGATAATGCCTTTTTCTTCTGATACAATAATTAGAGATCCCCAAGCTGCTCTCATCTCTTCAATTATTTCGTTCCAAATGTGTCTTTGGCCTAGATCAAAGTTATGTTTCCTTTCAATTTCTCCTTCAGGCTCTTTACCTCAGCATCAACTGTTTGGCAATCTATATTGTATTTATTGATTTCCCCATCCTTAGCTTGCATTATTTTTGTTACTATCTCCAAATCAGTTTGTGCCCTTTTGAGATCTTTCTCTGCTATCTCCAGTTCAGTATTCAATTGAGATATCTGTGCTGCTGGATCTTCATTGCCAGATGGTAAAATGAAAGTACAGGAATGAGAATCAATGTGATTCTGTAATGACAACGCAGTTTGTTTCAACTTAGTAATTTCTTCTTATTTCTGCAAGAGCTGCTGAAGAAGGTTATCTTTCTCGTTTTCCACTTCTGCCACCTCTGATGCCTTAGAATGCTCTCCTGTAGGTAACTTCAACTTTTTCTTCAACGCCGAAATCTCTAATTCTGCACTTTGTAGCAACATCTACACATCAGACCTATCATTTGGATCTACTTGAATCTTCACAATAATCTTCTTGAGTTCTTCATTCTGTGTTGTTAAAGCCATGGAATTGGCTTTCTCTAACTTCAGTTGCTTGATCACCTTCCCTAACATGTTTTCAGCCTTAAGAGCCATTGCATTAGTTTTGGTTAAATCATTCACTATCAGTTGACCTGTTTTCATATGCAAATTTACTTTATCAAGCAAAGGAATTTTTCTTAAATCCATAGTTAGATTTACAGTATTGAAATTATTGGATGATCCTATTGTCATACCAAAGGGATGAGAAAGAGCAATATTAAACTAATCTTTTTCAGGATCCATAGAAGTCAGCAATCTTGTTTGATCTGGAGTTATTTGATACTCAGCCTGTGCCTCCATGTTGGCCTTCATATTTTGATTTCTTTCAGCAATCTGAGAAAATACTTGTTTAATCAAGGGCACTTGCTCCTGCGCATATCCATGTCTTCTCGGTGAGGCTGGGACATTTTTATCATCTCCTAATTGAAGTGAGAAACCAGGCTAAGCACCTGCTAAATCTTCATTGAACTTTTTTCTCTTCTCGGTTCTCTGCTCTTCATCTTCTGAATCAACCACTGCTTATTTAATCCTCTTGCTATATTTCTAGGATATGACAGGAGTTTGTATATTTGAGCTAACAGAACCTGCAAAACCCTTATTTGCTAGCTTCTCTATGTCAGGTCTGCTTTCATGAATAAATGTTGAATAAGCATTTTCTATTCTCCTATTTTCAATCACTTTATGGGGGTCATAAGCCCACTTATCTCCTAATGGAAAGTGCATTCCATCTAACATCCTATTGACTTCATCAGCTGCTTGTCTCATGTTGACAATAAATGGAGCCATAGACATAGGTAGCTTAAACATATGACCCTTTTTCATAGGAACAAAATGTATTTGGTCAACGTTTTAAACTTTGCCTAATAAACTCCAAAGCAAATAATCTCATAGGCACAAATACAGGAAGTCTATATGGTTCTACCCCAGCTCCATAAAGTCTAATCTCTATATGATCTTCAAAAACATACCAATCTCCAAACTTACATTTTTTTCCCAGCTGCAGGAACTCTTGAGCCTTTGACAGGAAGCATGGAGGAGAAACCCCATTCAGAATTTTATATGCAGTAGACATAAAATGATTTGCAAAATCAAACAACCCGAACTCATTTTTTTCTTCCCTTACTATATCAGTCCAAAACACTACTGACTGCCTCTTTTTATTGGCATCCATGATATTTAACCCCAAGTGCAAGAATTCTTCCACATTTTGATATAAAAAAGGTAAATAATAAGAGAGGGGAACCTGAATGATCTAGAGAGTGATAAATTCATAAGTTGAGTATTGACAACTTCTTGCCAATATGAAGGAATATCTAGCACTACCCCTGGCTTCATCATCAATGCAAACATTCCTAGAACTGATTTGTCAATTGTGTTGTCATCTTATTTTCCCAATATCTTTGAAACACACCTCAGCACTAGTCAGACTTATGTGTCAAAAACTTCCATGGGGAATTCTTTGCTGTCAGGTACAAACCGCTTCGTATCTGGCTTCAAGAAAAGTACAAACTAATTGAATTCTTGACTTGCAAGACTATCATAATGTGCTATCAACGAATCATCAGTGAATTGAACATAAGATTCTGACTCAGGGTAACACAGAGCTTGACGAATTAAAAGGGCCGAGACTTGCAAGACATTTTCTCCTTCACAATTCATCACAAAACACAGTTACTAGCCAATACACAAACTCAGGAAAAAGGTGCGTTCTTGAAATGCATGCAGACAATACACCTGTTTTGACCATGGCGGAGAAAATTGGAGAGGCTTTGTCATTTTAGAAAAACTTGATGATAGAATGGTAGGTGTTCTAAAGAACAAACAGTGTCTTGGATATCCCTCTCAGTGTCCATGAGAGGAATATGGTTGGATGAGCCAGAAAGAGACGAGCTCTTAGCCATATTTCAGCATAGGGTGGCGAACAACGACGACGTGGCAGACAAAAATGGAAGACACAAGTGTAATCTAATTGACAAGAACATAAAAACAACAGTAGCCTTTTGACAAGAAGAACCAATTTAAATAGGTGGCGCAGGGCTTATAAATTAAATGATGAGTTGACTCTCCAAAAGACTGTTAAACAATACCATGACGTGGCTACTAGCTGTCGCCAACCAATTTATTACGTCATTACAGGAGCCTCGAAGATACAGAGAACTTATCAGGGTCATGCCCCCGCAATTAATCTTGGTCGTAGATCTTGATCGGCTCTGTAGTAAACTGCGCCAACTGCAGAGGCACCCTCCTTGTTAACTAACGTGGTGAATGTGCCCGCGGGTTGCCACTCTTATTTCCTGCCAGACGAATCATCAAATCCCACTCATAAACTTGCTGGTTTATTAACTGAGCGCTGTGACCCACTTTCATGAAAAGTTTAAAGTATTAAACTTTAAACTTATACAAAAAAATATTACATCTTTTATGCTAAAGTATGAGAAACTTTGTACGTTAACATACATTTTCATAGTTTTCTATTTTTTTTGTATTTTTGAAAAATTTAAAACAAAGGATATTGAAAATGAGCCACAACAGGTAGGATGATGTAGGAACACAAGCAGGTAAATAATATATCACATCCTACACATAATCACACGTAGGGAAAGGTGAAACCACATCCTACAAATACACATCAGAGTCACATGTAGGGAAAGGATGAACCACATCCTACATATCACAACCACAACTAGGTAAAGGATAACCACATCCTATGCACATGCAAAAGACTGATATTAGGGAAATGAAGAACCACATCCTATATGCAAGCCAACCAACAGTCGTAGGAAGGAACCTACATGCGGGGAAAGGATGAACCACGTCCCACCGACATGTCAACCACATATCGTATGGAATTAGAATCCTACACATGGGGGAATGATGAACCACATCCCACCGACATGCCCACATGAGACAACAAGCAGATGCTTATATGCATCTCTATAGGAGAAGGTGAACCACTCATCCTTCTCTTATACTGTAGGATAATGTGAACCACTTATCCTATGCATATCTCATCAATAATAGGGGAACGTGAACCACTCACCCTACACACATGACAACCATCATAGGGGAAGTTGAACCACTCACCTTATGGTCGCTTATAGCATCAAGAATGTAATGTTCCTAAATTAGCTGCAGCTAATTGGAATATTAATTTTGTCCTGTTTATTTTTGCATTTCATGATTGATGAATAAATTGTAAAGGAGGACATGTAAAACTCTTGAAAACTAAGAATAAATCAATGCCTATGTGAATAGAGACATATCTGGGCTATGTAAATTACATCTTGCAGGTGTTAATGGGTTTAAATCACAAGAAGAGGTCATCTTTGACCAAGTCAACAGCGCAGTCTAGATGCATTGAACCTCCTTGAGGGACAACGCAGTTCTAGAAGGAGATTCTAAATGTGAAAAGGGATAAACCAATGCAGTGGTTTAGGGTTTTTCCAAGACTCCAATCTTATAAAAGGAGGAGGAGATCAACAAGAGGGGGTTGTTGAAGATTATAATTTTCTGAAGGTCTGTCTGCTTATACATCCCTTGTTGGGACTTCCTGTTTAGGAATCCCACCTCCTTCCTTGAGTAGCTCTTGGAGGAGACTTGTGCTATCCTTTCCACATCAGGCTTTTATGCCAAGCTCACCTTACACCTACAGCATTTCTCATGTTGATATTTGAGTTGTCCTTGTGAGTTGCAGTAGTGGAAGAAACTAGATCTGTTTAGATCTAGCCTATACTAGTGGCTCTTCTCAGTGAGTGTGTCTTTTAACCTTCTGTAAGAGTTCATTAGATGATTGTACTTCAGATCTACACCTTGGAATTAGGCCAAATCATTTCTAGAAGCTACAACATTGTTTCTCTCCCTAAGACAACGTTATTTTCAGATCTACAGCTGCAGGGTGTTTTATCTGCAATTTGGAGGAGAGACCTCCGGGGGTGGGATTATTCCTCTCACTATGATGATCCATGGATTGGCCATACAATCCATGTGAGTTTCAGATCTGATCTAATATATCATTGTATTATTCAGAAATTCCTGAATCATTCTGCAGATCTGCAGTCTTAGATCTCAGATCTACTCACGGTGCTTGATGTTTTGAGAAAAACTCCAAGGGGAATGTATAGATCAGAATTTCTTGTACACAAATTTGTATTAGATCTAAATTTTTATGTACATATCTGATCTAGATCTGAAGAATTAATAAATTGTTGCTTCAGCCCTAAAAATAACGCTGTCATGGTTATGCAGTCTTTTCTCATGGTTGTAGCACCTAATTTCTGAGGATTTTTGCTGTAAAGTCTCTTTCTTTCTCTTGTATAATGTATGGGCTATAAATAACATATGATTTTCTGTTATATCTTTGATTTATGAACCTTCATATCAACCTCCTAATTTTATTTAGTGGATCTGCATTATTTCTTAAGCAATCCTTTGCATATAGTTGCAGCCCCTCTCTTTGGGTGATTTTTCAACTAGACTAGTTTGTGGGAGATCTGTTTAACCCACCTAGTCTGATTTTTTTTTGCTCTCCTCTTGGATTTAGATCTTAGATGAGTTTATATAAGGGTTCCAGGAGCTGAAAACTCATTTCTATGCACAAAATTCTCAGAAGAGCGTTATTTCAGCAGGCTTGTTGAGCTGTCCCAAATGTGGAATATTACAGTGGTATCAGAGCAAGATCTTTGGCTCAGCCTGTGGCTTCAAGCCAAAGTGCTATAAAACAAGGAGAAAGGTTAGAATGATTAAGAATATGAGTTTACTCTCATCAATTTTTAGATCTAAGAATAACCTCTACAAGGAGGTTGGACAAGAAGAAGAAAGAAGAAGCAGTGAAACTCCTAGAAAGTTTCTAGAGCAGAAAGATCTTCCGATAAGATCTACAAGATCTATACATGAGGAATATTCTGAATCCTCATCTCATGGATATGTACACTTAGCCATATCACCAAAGCTTCAGCGTTCTGTCTATGATTTCTTCATGAAGAGGAAGAAAGGAGGTGTACCCGAGAAGGAGACTCTTAGAGAATATTTGCAGGAATATGAAGATCAATCCAAGGAGTTCAAAGATAAATTGAACTTCCAAGGGTTCTGTAAAATCAAGGAGAGGAAAGGCACAAAGGAGGAGCAACATGGTAAGGGTAGATTCTATCTATCTATATTTGATGGATCACCTAAATGTCCAGTGAGGGTTTGGGTGGCGGAGCTAGACAACTTTGTGCAACAACATCAAGTTTCAGAGATTGAAGCCATCAAAGCAGCAACACTTCATTTTGAAGGTAAAGCATATTCTTGGTGGTTGTTTGAGTCTTTTTCCTTGAAGAATGAAAATACACCTACTTATGCAAGGTTTATTGCAAGATTGATAGAAAGGTTTGATGAAGCTCCATGTGTAACATCTTCTGTTGACACTATCAAACCACATCAGACAAATCCTTTGCATGAGTTGGAAGGGTCTATGAATCCAACTCCATTTCTGGAAACCATGGAAGAAGGTGTAATTTTGTTTGATGCATTTCCAAGGGCAAGATCTCCCTTGAGTGAAGGGTCATCTTCTCAAGAGGAAAGTATGAGGGTTTCACCTTCAACAGATGACCAAGATCTAAGGTCTCTTATTGATGATGAGGCGATTTCAGTTATTGAAGAGGAGGAGAAGACAGGAGATGATATCGTAGTCAAAACAAAGGCACCTCAAGCATCTCATGAACAGGAGGATGGAGCACTTGCTCCAAGGGAAGAAAATTTTTCACTTTTGCAAGGAGTTCCACAAGGTCTCACACATAGAGCTCTTGGCATAACACATGAGCATCATGCACCATCATTTTCAATTGATGAGATCTTGAAGATAGAAGGAGGAAAAGAGGAGGAAGGGAATCACATGATGAAGAGAATGAACCCTTCTCTGTCTCCAACCTTGGATGCACAAAGAAGGCAAGAGGACCTATGTAGTAAAGGTAGGGGAAAATCTATCTACCTACATCCACATTCTACTCTATGCCTCGAAACCTCTTTGAAAGGAGGTATTTTACAAGGATCACCTCTTGATATGAGGAAATATAAAGTGTTCTATCAACTATGGGTGGCATATGCATACGTGGTTAAGGAGAGAGCCTTGGGAGAAGCCAGTACAACGCGGAGAATCTCTCATGAATTCAGAAGAGAGATGAGTAATTTCCTGAAAGGGGCATTGCCATCTCCAGTTCAGTCATTTGCACTGAGAGAAGGGAAATCAGAGATCTATGATGGCATGAGCATGAAGACACATGGAAACTCCATCTCTTTGGGGCAGCCCATGATTCCTTCATTCACAAAGAAGATTTTTTAACATGTCAAGGGGATACTAACCCTTTTGTATGAGTGGGCCAAAATGAGGAAGTTTTGGAAGACAAGGACTTTCCGAGGGGAAGAATTCCATATGCTTCAATATTTTCTTGAGCAAGATCGGCTGCAAATGGGGTAGCAAAGAGGAGATTATGATGCTCCAACATGTGATTTTGATATCAATGATGTCAAAGGATGGAGCCATGAGAAGATGGGAGCATCATTTCAAACTTCTACAGCGTTGTCATTCTTGGGAAGTCTAGATCCTTATTGGGACTCCCAACTCATGTTGGAATACTCCAAGGACCTTTTCACATGTGGGGTTCTTGATGGGGAAGTGAAGGATGAAAGGTTCAAGGTAGTTTATGGAGTCATCTATTTCTATAATCTTATCCTTTTGAACAAAGACTCCAAGCTCAAGGAGGGACTACTAGATGCAACCTATGAGATCCTACTTTATAAACCCACTGGTTTCATTAAAGCATATCATACTCTCTTGGGTGGATTCATATGGGAAGGTTTCAAGGAAGAGGTGCACTCTCATATGAAGATGTGCATGGACTACTTGGTAGAGGATGAGGAACATAGCTCTTGGGAAGAGCCGCCATTCACACCTCCTTATTCATTGAGTGTGAGAGGGAACTCATCCATGAGTTACCCCACTAATGTAAAACAAGTATATAGAGAGGCTTGTCTTTATGAGCATTATAATGTATCTCCTATATGCTTATATTTTTCTAACACTCATTTGCAGGATATTGTGCCAATATGGGGCACTAAGTATGATGGGTTTCATGGGCCACTCAAGGCCATGAACTATGTTGATGCAGGTTATTCCTTGGAGAATCTTGGGAGGCTATTATATTTTTCGTGGTGTGATTCCTTTACACCAACTATGATGTACATTCTCCAAGAATTCCAAAGGCATGAGGAAGCAAACAAGTGTTGGGGAAGGCACTTGTCATATCCTATTCTATGGCAGTTAAGGATAAAACTACGCTGGTTGCACATGAGGGAACATCTTCCTTCTCATTTATCATACATGGCAGCTAGCATGATTCTAATTGTGATCCCACAAGCTAAAGATGTCCTTATCTTTGTTGGGGGCATGTTTGGAGGAGAGGCACACTTGTTGGATGTGTCCTTGGGGAAAGGAGTTCCCCATTATTTTTGCATTGCATGCTTCCATGAGAGCATGAGATTTTGTATGGCCACTATGATAGATCACTTGTCTCTTTGTAGAGTGAGTCATATGTTTGTTGAGAATATGCCTCTCATGTTGAACCCTTAGTTAAACTGAGAGGGGAGGGGGGGGGGGGTGAATCAGTTTAACACATTCATGGACTTTTGAAACTTTTCATTAAAACTTATTTACACCTTCATTTCATGTCCAGCTTAATATGTGAGTAATCTTAAAATGTGAGCAGCAAGTATTAATATAATAGAACAACAGACTTAATATGAGAGCAGCAGGTATTAAGCAGATGATATAAATCAGATCAACACATAAACATCATGCACAGAGACACCAGATATAAGTGGAAACCCATAAAGGGAGAAAACCACATCTTCTTATTGTTGTGATGCAAAAAATGACTCAACTCCCTCTCACCTTTTCTAGGGCACCAGCCTACGGAAATAGCCTCAGTGCTGTGACTCGCTTGCAAGGAAACGCAAATCCCTTCATTTCTGGGCACCAACCTACGAGGCTCAGCCTGGTGTCTCCACCATTGTGACTATCAATTGCAACTCTGCAACTTGATAGGGAAGCTCCAACTTCCTCAATTTATCAAACTGAATGTTTGTTGATTTACCTCAGATATCAGCTCTATTATGTAGCATCTCTTTTTGCTCTTCTTTTCTTAATCTTCTCTGCCTCACTCTTCTATACTCTGCATTCTCTATATTTAATCTCTCTCACTTCTTCTATGCATATCTAGTTTATATTATTTATAGAGTTCCTCACATGACTGTTTGTATTTCACAAAGAATTTTGAGTGAACAGTCATGACTCTTTGGCTTCTGTCTTCTCATTCATTTTATCTTCTCATTCAGAAAATATAACTATAGGTATCAATTTAAGATTACAGTGGGATATTTGTTCTCTTCCGGAGACTTGCCAATGCATCACAACAATATAAATTAAAATTATTTACATTCAATTAAAATGAGAACTCTAGCTCACTCATTCAGCCTCTTGGCTAGCTGCGCATTTGTCTTTTCTTTGACTGTGTCTTTGTCCCTTTTGGCTCTGTTTGTTTCCTTATTCACTGTCATAGGGTAACATCCATATGCCATACATTTGTAACTGTGCTTTTTATATCAGAGCTTTTTATATATATATGTAATTGCTGACTTTAAATATGGGCAAATTCCAATGCTTTACACACAGCAAGTGTCTTGTTGATGTGGTGAGTTCCGCAAGCGGAACATACATACACCATGGCCTTTGTTTTATGGCCCGATGCGATTGCACACATCGCAATCGTTTTATATTAACAATCGCCCTCCACCTTAAACTGAGGCCCGTGGGTCCACAGACCACGCGACACATTTTAATACAATCACAACAACACAATCGCTTTATATTAACAATTGCCCTCCACCTTAAGCCAAGACCCGTGGGTCCACAGACCACGCGACACATTTTAATACAATCGCAACAACGCAATCGGGAGGAATTTTTCTTATGTCGCGATTGCACTACCAAAAAGGCAGACCCGATCTAGATTATGTGCCACAGTTTTTGGTTGGTCTTAGGTCTGATCCCAATCGGAGATCACAATTTTATTTTTCCTGATTGACATTTGATATGTTTGGACCCGACCATGTTTTATATGGCAGATTTTATATGACTATCACGTCCGGCTTTTCCAATCGCAATCGCAAATCCTTGTTTATATGTTCCACTGCACAATTTTTCTCCGATGCGATTAGTGTATTATCCTTCGATTGCTTCCGATTGCGATTGATCGCAATCGCAACTCCCAGTTGCATGTTCCGATACTCCACCCTTTTCCGATGCGATCAGTCACTGTCCACTGGAACTCAAGTATATATGAATTGTAGTTTATATGCCCATCGGGTCCGGGCTTTCAATCACAATCGCAACTGGTTTTTAACCTGTTCCGCTGTCAATTTTTCGATGCGATTGGGAAAGGGTCCCACCATATAAGGCTTTGTTTCCTTTGGTTCTTTTGATTTCGGGCTCAATAATATGAAACATATGCCTTGTATTATACCTTTTGGTCCCTTTTCCATTAAAGCGCTCCATATAAATACATATATATATGCTTTGAACCTTTTTTTATATGATCCGGGCTTCATCGCAATCGCAATTCTTTGGTTGCATGTTCCGACACACAGTTTTTCTCCGATGCGATTGGGAAAGGGTCCCACCATATAAGGCTTTGTTACCTTTGGTTCTTTCTGATTTCGGGCTCAATAATATGAAACTTATATATAAGGCGCTGCATATATATATATAAGTTTTATGTTTCAGATTTAGAGTATCCTCCAGCGGGGTAAGCGATTCTCAAAATTTATTTATATATATATATATATATATATATATATATCCTCCGGCTTGGGCTATGATTCCCGTAATTTTATGTAGGTTTGCACATGGTTCCATTCCATAAAAAACGCGTCTATGTTCACTGCCTCTGCCTCTGATAACGGCCCTGCCTCTGTCTTTGCTGTGATAACGGTTATGCCTTTGCCTCTACCTCTGATAATGGCTCTGCCTCTATATTCGCTGCTTCTGTCGCTCAACCTCTGCCTCTACTACTATGATAACGGCTCTGCCTCTATATTCGTTGCCTCTGCCTCTGCCTGTCTCCTTTGCTTCCTTCGTTCGCTTCTTTGCTGCCTCCTTTGTCTGTCTCTGTCTTTGCTGCCTCCATGGCCATCAATGACAACATTTCCAACAGTATCCCCCTTTGGCATTGATGACAATACACTTCCTCTATTTGCCTGTTAGGATCCTTTCTCCTGTTGCTTGCTCTTCCTCCCCCTTTGACATCAATGGCAAGGGGTTTGAATTCTTAGTGTAGATTCTATTCTTTGATCCTGTGTCTTTATCCCTTTTCAACATTTCATGCATTTCCTCTCTCTGAAATTTTCTGACTTTGTACACTGCTGCTCCAAACTTTGGATTAGATCTAAAATACTGACCCTTTAGCCTTTTTCATTGATTCTTTTATTCTGGATGTATTTTTATCCTGAGGACCTGGTTCATGCTTACCTTGCTGGCTGATCTCCCCCTGGAATGATATTTTCGTTTCTGTTCTCCCCCTGAAACTGTGCTTTCTCTTCATATCAGAGAGTAGCATCTACAGATACTACCCCTAGTCTGTCTCTCAAATATTCAAATGGTTCTCTAGCAAGTGGTTTGGTAAATATATCTACTGTCTGTTCTTTTGTTCGTACATACTCCAGTTTTACTATCTTCTGAGCCACTTGTTCTCGGAGAAAATGATACTTGATTGGGATATGGTTAGTTTTTGAGTGAAGCACAGGATTTTTAGATATACTTATAGCACTTATATTATCACATTTGATTTAGAAAGGTTCATCAATGCTTACCTTCATGTCTTGGAGGGTTTTCTTCATCCACATGACTTGTGTACAACATGTTGTTGCTGCTATATATTCTGCTTCTGCTGTAGACAGAGAGATAGATGTTTGTTTCTTGCTTAACCATGCCACCAGACTTTCTCCTAGATAGAAAGCACCTCCACTTGTGATTTTCCTGTCATCTACACAGCTGGCCCAATCTACATCTGTGTATGCTGTCAAAGTGAATCTTTTGCCTTTAGGATACCAAAGTCCATACTGTGATGTTCCTTATAGGTATCTAAATATTCTTTTGACTGCAAGAAGGTGATTTTTTTAGGTGTTGCTTGATATCTAGCCACTAGTCCTACTGCTAGCATGACGTCTGGTCTTGATGCTGTCAAATACAGCAGGCTTCCTATCATGGATCTGTAGAGTTTTTTATCTATATCAGCAGATCCATCATCAGCACATAGCTTGCATCCTGTGATCATGGGAGTTGACACAGGTTTGCAGTCCTCCATTTTGAATTTTTTCAACATTTATTTTAAGTATTTTTCCTGTGAGATGAATGTACCTGTGTTCTTTTGCTGAATTTGAAGTCCTAAGTAGAAACTGAGCTCTCCAATCATAGACATCTAAAACTCTGTTTTCATCTCATCAGCAAAACCTTTTGCTAGTTCTTCTCTGTTGCTTCCAAACATAATGTCATCAACATATACTACAACAATCAGGAGTTCATTTTCATGGGATTTTATGTATAGATTGTTTTCTACTCCACCTCTCTTAAAGCCTTGTTTTTGCAAATATTTATCTAGTCTTGAGTACCAAGCACGAGGAGCCTGTTTCAGTCCATAAAGAGCCTTCTTCAGTCTGCATACATTGTCTTCTTTGTCTGTTAATGAGAAGCATTCTGGTTGTTCCATGTAGACTTCTTCTTCTAAGTGTCCATTTAGAAATGTAGATTTTACATCCATTTGATATACCTTGAAGTTTTGGTAGCATGCAAATGCCAGGAACATTTTGATAGCTTCCATTCTGGCTACAGGGGAAAATGTTTCATCGTAATAAATTCCTTCAATTTGTGAGTATCCTTTGCAGACAAGTCTGGCTTTATTCCTGATTACATGTCCTTCTTCATTCATTTTATTTTTGAATACCCATTTTGAGCCGATGACATTTTTCTTAGTGGGTCTAGGAACTAGTTCCCAGGTATTGTTCTTCTCAATTTGTTCCAATTCTTCATTCATAGCATTCACCCAATACTTGTCCTTGCTGGCTTCTTCAAATATCTTTGGTTCTATTTGTGATAACATGGCTATGTATACCTCTTCTGTCTATTCAGTTAGTTTCCTTCTAGTTTGGACCCCTACTCTCTTGTCTCCAATGATCTGATCTTCAGGATGGTTCTTTTGAGTATATCTTGAGGGAGCTTTAGAACTCAGCTCTGTATCTTCTGTTGTCTTGCTTGTTTCCTCATCATCTTGGTTTTCTCAATTTCCTCTCGATGGGCCGGAGCAAACACCATCCCGTATCTCTTGTATTGTCTCGGAAGTTCCTTCATCAAATCTCACATCAATGCTTTCATCATTTTCTAAGAGTCTTGGTGTAGCACTGCATTCCCTTTGTGCCTGATGCATATCCTAGAAATATCCCTTCCACCGCTTCTGCATCAAATTTCCCAAGATTTTCATCATTATTCTTTATGTAGCACTTACTTCCAAAGATTCTAAAATGTTTGATTGAAGTTGGTTTCCCATGCCATAGTTCATAGGGAGTCTTGTCACTGCTTGGTCTTAAGTGAGCTTTATTAAGGATATGCACTGCTGTGTGTACTGCTTCTGCCCAGAAGGTTTTAGAAATATTCCTTTCATGCATCATGGCTCTGGCTATTTTCTGTACAGACCTGTTTTGTCTCTCTGATACTCCATTTTGCTAAGGTGTTCCTGCAATAGTAAATTTTTGCTTTATCCCATGTTCATTGCATAGGTCAGCAAAGTCATAATCTATGAATTCACCTCCTCTGTCTAATCTGATGCATTTCATCTTGCATCCTATTTGATTTTCTGCTAATGCTTTTAAGATCTTAAATTTTTCTAGAGCATCTGATTTATTCTTGAGAAATGCAACCCATGTCATTCTGGAGAAATCATCTATTATCAGCATGAAGTAGGATTCACCACTTGGTGTTTTAGTTCTTGCAGGTCCACACAGGTCCATGTGCACAAGTTGTAGTGGTCTTCTTGTTGATAATTCATCTTTGGCCTTAAAGGATGTGCGAGTCTGTTTGCCTAATTGACATGACTTGAATATGGTATTAGAAGGCCTCTTTATTTCTGGCATGTCTCTGATAGCTTTCTTCTTGCTTAGTCTGATGATGTGATCGAAGCTGAGATGTCCCAATATTTTATGCCATAACCATGACTCCTCAAGTTTGCTGAGATGACATGCTTCATCTTCCTCTTTCACAATGTAAACATTACTCTCTGTTCTAACTCCTTTGAGCAGAGTCTTACCTGTGGTGATTGATTTGACTTCACAATATTGTGCTCTAAAAATAACTTCAGAGCCTTTGTCACACATTTGACTGACACTCAACAAATTTTCTTTCAGCCCATCCACAAGTAGTACCTCTTGGGCCTTTCCTCTGCCATTATCTAGGCTGACTAAGCCTTTTCCTTTTATTTTTCCTGATGTATCATTGCCAAAGGTAACATTGCCAGATTTCTTTTCATCAAGCGTTATAAACTTGCTTCTGTCTCCAGTCATGTGTTTAGAGCAGCCACTATCCAAATACCATTGGCTTTTTAGATCTTGCCCAGTTAGAGCCAGGTCACACTTATTCTCCTTCCTTTTCCACTGGAGGCATCCTTTTGTTTGGTTTCTTTTGTTAGATGATGAATCACATCCTTTCAGAGGACATTTGGAAGGCATATGTCCAACTTGATTGCATCTACAACATTTGATCATAGTTTTTGCAGAATTGTGAGTATGCACAAAATTCCTTTGATTCATAAACCTCTTTGAGGTGTTGAACATCAATCTTTGTCCATACTTTCTACATTCAATAATTTTATGGCCAAATTCCTTACAATAAAAACAATAACCATAGAAATTATTTGCATACCTGATGTAAGGTTGTTTTCTCCATTTGTTTGCTTGAGATAGTCTCTTCACTTTTTGCATCTTTTGCTGGTTTGAATTATTCCTCCTTGTATGGCAATATGCAACAATGTGTCCCAACTTGTGGAAGACATAACAGGTGGTATTCTTCATAGGAGGAAATAATCTCCTTTGATGGTTTCCAAATTTAACATACTCAAGGGTCTTAGTATTTATTACATTCTTTGCTACTAGTGGTTTCTTCTGATCTTTGTCTTCCTTATTACAGGTTTCTTCTTTTGTAGGAATTGTTTGAGCTGCTTCATCATTCTTTTTTGCTTTTACAAAAATAATCTCTCTGTTTTCTTTTTCTTTGCTTTTACTTGATTCTCCTTCATAGCCTATTCCAGTTTTTATCATAGGCGATATTTGAGCACCAAGAATTTCGTTCAACTTACTAGAGCTTGTTGTTTGAGAAGAGTTTATAACCATTTTCCTTTGAGAATTTTCTAATTTCTTCCTGAGACATACTACTTCTTCTTCCAACTTTTCTTGTTCCTGAGTTTTTTCTTTGATTTGCTTAAGTAACATGTCCTCTATCTTCTTGGCTTCTTCAAGCTCTATCTTTAGCTGCATCAGGACTTCCGAATTCTGTTCTTCTCGTACATACTTGAGGAGAATGTCCTTTTGTTTTCTGCATTTCAGCTTGAGTCTATCAATCTCTTCCAGAGCACTTCTTAGCTCCCCCTCAAGGTCAACTTCACCTTCTTCTTCTTCATCTTCTAGCAGGAGACCTTCAAGTTCTTCTATAGCCATCAGTAAAAATTCAGAGGTTCCATCTTCACTTGAGAGTTCATCTGGATCTTCAGATGTACAGCTGTCTTGTTGAGCATAGAAGTATTTTCTGCTGAACTTCTTTCCTTTCTGCCAGTTCTTTGATGTATTTTTCTCTGACTCTTGAGCCTGATTCCTTACTTTCTTGTGAGGACACTTAGCAGCATAGTGTCCAACTCTTCCATAGTTAAATAATTTGAAAGGAAGTTTACCTTTGTATTTACCTGAGCCTCTATCCAATTTCTTGACAAATTTTGCCTCTTCTTCATCCGAGCAAGAGCATGTGTCTTCCTCTTCTTCTTTCTTCTTTTCTGTTTTAAAGGTTTCCTCCCTCGAACTTGGATTCTTTTGTGGGAGCCTCATCTCATATGCTGTTAAATTTCCAAGTAGCTGGTTCATGGTCAAGGTCTCTCAATCAGTTGTTTCTTCTATTGCAGACACCTTGGGATTAAACCTGGATGGAAGAGATCTTAGAATCTTTTGCACAATTATTCTTTCTGGCATGGTTTCTCCAAGAGCTTTCATATTGTTAACAATTTCTGCAACTTTTAGGAAGAAACTGTCAATGTCTTCATCATCATTCATTTTTAAGTTCTCAAACTGGGCTCCATAGATTTGAAGTTTGGAAGTCTTTACTTTCTTGTCTCCCTCATGGATGTTCTCTAGAGTATCCCACATCTCTTTGGCAGTGTCTTTGTGCATTACTTTGATAAAATCTGCTTCACACAATCCATTCAAGATGGCATTCATGGCTTTTGCGTTAGCTACAAAATCTTGTTTGGATTCTTTCTCTGAGTCAGTTGCCTTTGGGGCATATCCTAATTCCATAGCACCCCAAACTTCTATTCCTAGAGACATTATGTATGTCCTCATCCTGATTTTCCAGAAGGCATAATTTGCACCCGTAAAGAAAGGGGCTTTATTGGTTGAGCATCCTTCTTTACTAGCCATCCTGAGAACCTAGAATCTCCTTTCAGTTGTTAAACTGGTACAAAGGAACCTGCTCTGATACCAATTGTTGAACCCTTAGTTAAACTGAGAGGGGGGGGTGAATCAGTTTAACACATTCATGGACTTTTGAAACTTTTCATTAAAACTTATTTACACCTTCATTTCATGTCCAACTTAATATGTGAGTAATCTTAGAATGTGAGCAGCAAGTATTAATATAATATAACAATAGACTTAATATGAGAGCAGCAGGTATTAAGCAGATGATATAAATCAGATCAACACATAAACATCATGCACATAGACACCAGATATAAGTGGAAACCTATAAAGGGAGAAAACCACATCTTATTATTGTTGTGATGCAAAGGCAAGCTCCAACTCCCTCTCACCACTGTTTTTCTGCAGGCACCAACCTACAGGAGGCTCCTACCTCAATTCTGCAAGCTACAACTTGTAAGGAAGCACCAACTCCCTTCAGTTTTCTGCAGGCACCAACCTACAGGAGGCTCCAACCTCAGTCAGCTACAACTGACGACTATCAAGCTGCAACTTGATAGGGAAGCTCCAACTTCCTCAATTTATCAAACTAAATGTTTGCTGATTTACCTCAGATATCAGCTCTATTCTGTAGCATCTCTTTCTACTCTTCTTCTCTTAATCTTCTCTACCTCACTCTTCTATACTCTGCATTTTCTATATTTACTCTCTCTAACCTCTTTTATGCATATCCAGTTGATATTATTGATAGAGTTCCTCACATGACTGTTTGTATTCACAAAGAATTTTGAGTGAACAGTCATGACTCTTTGGCTTCTGTCTTCTCATTCCTTTTATCTGCTCATTCAGAAAATATAACTTTAGGTATCAATTTAACATTACAATGGGATATTTGTTCTCTTCCGGAGACTTTCCAATGCATCACAACAATATAAATTAAAATTATTTACATTCAATTACAATGAGAACTCCAGCTCACTCATTCAGCCTCTTGGCTAGCTACACATTTGTCTTTTCTTTGACCGTGTCTTTGTCCCTTTCGGCTCTGTTTGTTTCCTTATTCATTGTCGCAGGGTAACGGCCATATGCCGTACATTTGTAACTGTGCTTTTTATATCAGCCCTATATATATATATATTTAACTGCTGACTTCAAATCTGGGCAAATTCCAACGCTTTACACACAACAGGTGTCTTGTTGATGTGGTGAGTTCTGCAAGCGGAACATACATACACCACGACCTTTGTTTTACGGCCCGATGCGATTGCACACATCACAATCGTTTTATATTAACAATCGCCCTCCACCTTAAGCCGAGGCCCATGGGTCCACAGACCACGCAGCACATTTCAATACAATCGCAACAAAGTTTTATATTAACAATCTCCCTCCACCTTAAGTCGAGGCCCGTGGGTCCACAGACCACGCGGCACATTTCAATACAATCGCAACAACGCAATCGGGAGGACTTTTGCTTATGCCCCGATTGCACTACCAAAAAGGCTGACCCGATCTAGATTATGTGCCACAATTTTTGGTTGGTCTCGGGTCTGATCCCAATCAGAGATCGCAATTTTATTTTTCCCGATTGACATTTGATATGTGCGGACCCGACCATGTTTTATATGGCAGATTTTATATGACTATCGCGTCTGGCTTTGCCAATCGCAATCGCAACTCTTTGTTTATATGTTCCGCTGCACATTTTTTCTCCGATGCGATTAGTGTATTATCCTTCGACTGCTTCCGATTTCGATTGATCGCAATCGCAACTCCCAGTTGCATGTTCCGATACTCCACCCTTTTCCAATGCGATCAGTCACTGTTAACCAGAACTCAAGTATATATGAATTGTAGTTTATATGCCCATCGGGTCCGAGCTTTCAATCGCAATCGCAACCTGTTGTTAACCTGTTCCGCTATCAATTTTCCGATGCGATTAGGAAAGGGTCCCACCATATAAGGCTTTGTTGCCTTTGGTTCTTTTGATTTCGGGCTCAATAATATGAAACATATGCCTTGTATTATACCTTTGGTCCCTTGTCCATTAAAGCGCTCCATATAAATACATATATATATGCTTTGAACCTTTGTTTATATGATCTGGGCTTCATTGCAATCGCAATTCTTTGGTTGCATGTTCCGACACATATCAATTATGGTTTATAAACCCATCGGGTCCGGGCTTCATCGCAATCGCAATTCTCTAGTTGCATGTTCCGACATAGTTTTTCTCCGATGCGATTGGGAAAGGGTCCCACCATATAAGGCTTTGTTACCTTTGGTTCTTTTTTATTTCGGGCTCAATAATATCAAACTTATATATAAGGCGTTGCATATATATATAAGTTTTATGTTTCAGCTTTAGAGTATCCTCCAGCGGGGTAAGCGATTCTCGGAATATATATATATATCCTCCGGCTTGGGTTATGATTCCCGGAATTTTATGTAGGTTTGCACATGGTTCCATTCCATAAAAAAAACGTCTATGTTCGCTGCCTCTGCCTCTGATAACGGCCCTGCCTCTATCTTTGTTGTGATAATGGTTCTGCCTCTGCCTCTGCCTCTGATAATGGCTCTGCCTCTACATTCGCTGCTTCTGTCGCTCGACCTTTGCCTCTACTGCTGTGATAACGGCTCTGCCTCTATATTCGCTGCCTCTGCCTCTTCCTTTCTCCTTTGCTTCCTTCGTTCGCTTCTTTGCTACCTCCTTTTTCTGTCTCTCTCTTTGTTGCCTCCATGGCCATCAATGACAACATTTCCAACATCTCACATGTATTTGGGAGGATTTTTTCTATGGATTTCCAAGCTGGGAGTTGATCCACTTCATTTGGATGATAGCATGGAGGTGGGAGTCTCTTATGAATCATGAAATTCCCCATTATTGTTATCACTTCTATCATGAGAAGGCCATGGATCAGAAAGAAGGTTCCCATAACAACCTTCCATTCTTTCATGATGAGAGCCATTGGATTCATTCACCAAGGGCCAATTTTCCAATTGAGGAGGGATCATTGGAGGACAGTACTATTGCAGAAATTTTAGAGCAATGGGTGGGACTATTGGATGAGGAGGCCACAAGAGAAGAAGGGGAGATTTTGCAGCACCCTTGCAGTTGCTTGAGGATAAGCAAAATTTGGGAGGGGGATAATGTAATATTCCTAAATTAGCTGAAGCTAATTGGAATATTAATTTTTCCTTGTTTATTTTTGCATTTCATGATTGATGAATAAATTGTAAAGGAGGACATGTAAAACTCCTGAAAACTAAGAATAAATCAATGCCTATGTGAACAGAGACATATCTGGGCTATGTAAATTACATCTTGTAGGTGTGAATGGGTTTAAATCACAAGAAGGGGTCATTTTTGACCAAGTCAACAACGCAGTCTAGATGCATTGAACTTCCTTGAGGGACAACGCAGTTCTCGAAGGAGATTCTAATGTGAAAAGGGCTAAAACAATGAAGTGGTTTAGGGTTTTGCCAAGATTCCAATCTTATAAAAGGAGGAGGAGATCAAAAAGAGGGGGTTGTTGAAGATTATCATTTTCTGAAGGCCTGTCTGCTTAGACATCCCTTGTTGGGACTTCCTGTTCAGGAATCCCACCTCCTTCCTTGAGTAGCTCTTGGAGGAGACTTGTGATATCCTTTCCACATCAGGCTTTTAGGCCAATCTCACCTTACACCTACAACGCTGCTCATGTTGAGAGTTGAGCTGTCCTTGTGAGTTGCAGTAGTGGAAGAAACTAGATCTTTTTAGATCTAGCCTATACTAGTGGCTCTTCTCAGTGAGTGTGTTTTTTAACCTCCTGGAAGATTTCATTAGCTAATTTTACTTCATATCTACAACTTGGCATCAGGCCAAATCATTTCCAGAAGCTATAACATTGTTTCTCTCCCTAAGACAATGTTATTTGAAGATCTACAACTGCAGGGTGTTTTGTCTGCAATTTGGAGGAGATATCTCTGGGGATGGGATTCTTCCTCTCACTGTGATGATCCATGGATTGGCCATCCATACATGTGAGTTTCAGATCTGATCTGCTATATCATTGTATTATTCAGAAATTCCTGAATCATTCTGCAGATCTGTAGTCTTAGATCTCAGACCTACTCCTGGTGCTTCATGTTTTGAGCAAAACCCTAAGGGGAATGTATAGATCAACATTTCTTGTACACAGATATGTATTAGATCTAAATTTTTACGTACAAATCTGCTCTAGATCTGAAGAATTAATAAACTGCGGCTTCAACCCTAAAAATAATGCTGTCATGGTTATGTAGTCTTTTCTCATGGTTGTAGCACCTCATTTCTGAGGATTTTTTTTTTAAAGTCTCTTTCTTTCTCTTGTATAATGTACGGGTTGTAAAGAACATCTGATTTGCTGTTATATCTCTGATTTGTGAACCTTCATATCAGCATCCTAGTGTGCTTTAGTGGATCTACGTTATTTCTGAAGCAATCCTTTGCATATAGCTGCAACCCCTCTCTTTGGGTGATTTTTTACCTAGACTAGTTTGTGGGAGATCTGTTTAACCCACCTAGTCTAATTTTTTTTTCTCTCCTCTTGTATTTAGATCTTAGATGAGCTTATCTAATATATCCAGGAGTTGCAAACTCATTTCTATGCACAAAATTCTCAGAAGAGCGTTATTTCAGTAGGCTTGCTGAGCTGTCCCAGATCTAGAATATTACAAAGAAGTACCTCAAGCCCCCAGGAGCTCCCAGAGCTCAATGTTCAAATGGGGCCCTCATAGTAGGGTATTTCCATGAGTCGAGCCTCTTTCTAAGAAAACTTGATCAAGAGGCTTTGAGAGGATGTAGGTAAACTATACATCCATACTGAAATGTTGGAGCTTGATTTCTCCCTATTGTAACATATCCCAAATAAAGTGGTGCTTGGTGCCAATATTATTGGAGCGATCGTGGAACATAGGATTCACTGAAAAGTGAATTACACTCTGCAATATACAACAGTGGTTTCCAGCATGTGCTCAAATATCTCATTGAAGAGCTTCAACAACCAATTGGCTTCATAATAATCCATGCATTCAACTTCAATAGTGCTCCCATAGCAACATAATCAAGAAATATAACACTAGATGTACTCCTTTTACTTATCATACTTCCAACCAAGCCAATATCAGAATATACATGGACTCTTATATTCTGGAAGTGAATTTATGACCATAAATAGTAGCATCACAGTGATATCTCAATGATTAGCTATCAACAACTTCTCCATCTCATCAGAATTTTAAGTGCGGGAAATAGTGTAGCAAGGATTTCCATCTTAGCTTTTAATGTCTTATATTGATATCAACAGACATCATTTTCAATCATTACTCCCTCTAAATATTAGGAAAGTGACCTTATACGAATCATTAAAAAGTTCATTTCATTCATATCATCATCATCAAGCTTACATCAAGGAGTTTGCAATGTCAAAGAGTTCATCGTCAATGAGACCACATTATCATCATCCACGAGTCCACATTGTCATCATTCACGAGTCCACATCATCAATCATTTATTATCCATATTATTAATGAGTCTCAAAATTTTCTTCCATCTTCATCCCCATTTCCATCATTTCATAACCATTTAGCCCTCATTTCATAACTATCTAGCCTAAAACCCTACATCAAGTAATCATCTTCATGATCATATGGGTTAGAATAATCATTTTCCAAATTTATTTATTTTATGTATTGTTAAGTGAATTTATGATTAAAAACTAGGAAATCAACATGGTTTAATATACATATATATGTGTTATGTGTTTTGTGACATGTGTAGGCTTATTTGGAAAGTTCTAGAAGGGTCTTACCTTGCCTCCCAAGCAAAAAATCGAATTTCAACTCAAGAGGTGGACCATATTCCAAGGCAAAAGATCATGGAGATCTTGATGTGCCATGGGATTTGTATCTAGTATGTAGGGATAAGTTGAGACAAGTCTGGATCTAGTAGATATTTAAGGGATTTACATTTATTGAGAAGATATCCCTAATTCATCTATGAATAAGAGGAGCATCCTTCAAAGGAAGAAAACAGTTGTCAGTTATTCATTAACATCATATTTATAATTTTTTATTCAATGTGAATAATATCATTTTCTTCCAATTATGAGTTATAAATGTTGTTTGATTCTTAAGGAGTGATTTTTGTTCATGTGTGCTCATTGAGGAATGGACGGATCCCCATCAACCACAATTTGCATAGATCTGTAACATAATTTTATTTCTGTTATTTCCTTTCATGCAAGTGTGCTTTACTTTCTGCAAGTGTGAATTACTTTCCACAAGTGTGATTTCATTTCCTGTATTTGATTTTATTTCCATTAAACTACTTGCTTACTAGCTATCTTAGTTTTCTTGCGTGACAACTACATCACTAGTTTCTATTTATTGCTTTCTAGATTATCATAATTTGCTTTTAATAGATTTTCACTTTAGTTATCATTAAATTGCTTGTTTACTAGTTCTCATAGTTTGCTTGCTTGATAACTAAATCAATAGTTGTTCTAGGTTTACCTGCTTTCTAGATTAGCATAATTTGCTTCTTATAGTTGTTCAAAGACTAGTTTATAAGTTTTTAGAAAGGCCATGGCATTCATTCATTCCACCCTTAGAATCTAGCTTTCACCCTTAGGATCGAATTCAGTTTTCTTTCATGTGATTTCTTTTGTTGTTTTCTTTAGGTATACTTGTAATATGCATTCCCTTTTAGATGTAACTAAGTTAGGAGGATTGTTTAGGAAGCATTTTTTCATTTAAGGTTAACTGCATTTATGCATTTTCATTTAAGTTTATTTTCATTTGCATATAGAAAACATAGAAACAAAATAAAACATCGACAAATCAAAACCCCTCATTCACTAAAAAATAAAAAATAAAAACAAAAAAAAAATCCAATTGCAAAAACAAGACCTGAAGAGCTTTTTGCTATGACAATCGACGAAGATAAAAAACCTAAAGATCACATTCAAATTTGGTCTCAACTAGTCATTAGGCTACACTTTTTAACATCAAATCTTCATAATCATGTCCAAGAATTCACTAGGGTTTATTTTTCAAACTTGGATATGAGTTTACTCATGATCTTGTTACGCAAATGGATAAATTGAAAATTCTCTTATACTTAAGAGAATGTTTCATATATTTAGTGGAATAGGACTAACAAATGAAAACAAGTTTTTGTGAATTTTAGGATAAATTTTCAATATTCTGGTGCAATAAGAGCCACCCATTTACTAATCCTTAGCAAGAAAATTACAATAAAACAAATGATTGTGAACAAGGAGCACAATCAAAGATTAAAGAGCGATAATTTCATGTGTGAGATTGATTCTTTCATTTTATTTTCTGAATCAAAAAAAAAAAAAACGATTAATGGAAATCTTGAGTATGATCTCCTCCAGCGCTTTGTGTGATCTAGAGGATCAGAAAAAAAAAAAGAATTTTTATGTTAGTACAAAAAAATAATAATTATAATAAATAAAAAAATGAATTTTCTTTTTCATTATTTTAAATAAATTTTTTCTTTTTATATATATATATATATATATATATATATATATATATATATAAGATTCGAATCAAGTAACTAAAGCTGCCCCAAAGAGTCTTTTTCAAGGAACTCAAGATTCACACATGAAGTGATTTCTCCTTATGAACCAGTGGCCCAATTCATTCTTTAGATCTAGTCAGCTACGATGAGTTACAAGCTAATATAAACCATATATATATATATATATATATATATATATATATCAGAAGGTTTTTTTTCACTTTCTAGTGGATTCATAGAAATCATTCATCCACGTTGCAGTTGACATGGTTCAAATCGTTTGCCATTATGGGACCATACTAAAAAATAAATTCTAAGCCTGTTATTGAGTAGTGCCACTTTCTCTTCCCACGACTCACCACTAGAATTATAGCATAGTTGATAGCCTTTCTCAAATCATGTTCCCCAACAGCATTATTCCTAAATGGAACATCTAATTTATCGACTCGATGAATCAGTTCTTGGCGGGCTAAGAAAGAACTAGATCTTACGTTGCTGGACGAAAACTCAGAGACTCGCAAGCTATCAATCTAAGAAAGAAGAAACTGTCAGTCCTCACCTGCACGATCTCCATAATTCAAGAGGTAAGAATCAACGAAGAGAAACGAAATTCAAAGAGAAATGACTGTGTGAACCTCCAGGCCAAAGAAAATATGTAACATTTTTTACCAATCATTTTAAAACTCGTTTTATGACCAATTGGAAGCGAATTTCAAAAAAATAAAACATGGGTTTTCTTCGGAACGAGGTAAATTGTGTTCTCCGGGAGAAATTTTCTAAAATTCGTAACCATTTAAGAGATCTTCAGGGTTCTTTGAAACCTTATTTTCCATATTGCACGGAGAAACAATTTTTCAATTTAATGCACAACTGCAATCCTTCACGCATTTGCTATGATTAGCTGGAGCAAAATCCTCAAAATCCTCCAGGAAAGTCGGGCTCATTGAAATCCATGATGTGAAATTTAAGAGACCTTGTTTTGAAATATTCACATGATACGATGGATCTCTTTATCCAAATTCCATTGATGGTTGTACTGGCGTTTTTCATTTGGCCATGCCAAATACTATTGACACAGTGGCAGATTCCCAAAAGAAACTATTAGATCTAGGCATTAAGGGGACAATAAATGTGTTGGAAGTAGCTCACAAAGCCAAAGTGAAGCATGTGGTGTTGACCTCTTTGATTTCAACCATAATTCCAAACCCCAAATGGCCTGTAGGCAAGCCTTTGGATGAGAATTGCTGGATAGATCTAGATTACTATAGAGATAATGAAATTTGGTATACAAATGCAAAAAAATTCGCCGAAAAGGCAACTTGGGATTTTTCCAAGGAGAAGGGTTTGGATATAGTTTCCATAAACCTGGGGCTGTCTTGGGGCCGATTTGACCACCTAATATGAATGCCAACATGGGCATGATTTTCAGACTCCAAGGGAGCACTGAATAATATTGATCATTTTTTTTTATGGGGTGTGCACATGTAAATGATATTGCGAAAGGCCAAATAATACGATATGAAATGCCTTCACCCTCTGGGAGGCTCCTTTGTGCTGAGACTATATCACATTAGAGTGATTTCACGGAGTTGACAACGAAACTATATCTAGAGTACATATTGACTGTCCAAAGAAACTTTCATTGTAGAAAGTAATGTTTCAGGCAAAAGCTTCTTTTCAAACCAAACAACAATTTTAATCCTTTCTATAAGAATTCTATCCAAAAACTCAAAGAATGAAAGATAGTTGAAAGGAGATTCTCCAATAAAGAACATAAGTAAGAGGCATCCAAGGGACCACATATTTGATTTGAAACTAATGGGTGTGTTGGTTTCTAGGACACAACCTAAAGTACATTTTTTTTCACTATCTGCTGAAATAAATCCTATCTCATTCTTGTATAAAGAGCCAATCTTCTGCCAGAGTGGGAGAGGCGTGTTGGTAGTGCATATCTCTCTAAGATAGATAACTTGAAAATGAACAAGTTTTAATTTGGATTTAAGAGTCTACATTTTGAGAGTCTGCAATTTTTTTTTGTTAATATTTTAACGAAAACGTCTTCTCGTAATTGTACAAATGATTCTGGCACAAGCATTTTTATACAAAATGATCATTTTTTTTTAGTCTTGCAGACAGAGAAAAAAACAAGACTATGGCATCAACATTTGAAGGTAATAAAATTCTAGAAATATCTTCGTTGTTTTAATGCACTTAAAAATAAAATCCCTTTTTAATAAAATTTGTTTACTGCATCAATAAAACAAATAGGAATTTGCTTGTTTTTCTGGAGAAGGTGTTGATTAAATTGAAGATTGGACTAAATATTTGCATAGCTGTGTATACCTAACTGTCCACGGAGGATTTTTAGATGCAGGAAATGCGCAATTTTGCAGTTGAAAAACAATTCTGCAGCTCTGTATATAATTCAATGATCTATTTTTTTTACAACACATTCTAATCAAAATTCATGATCAACATTCCATATTTTTTTAAAACACATTCTAATCAAAATTCATGATCAACATTCCATCTTATCTACCTACTTCATCTTTCACATTAGCATCATGTTGCCATGTCACACTCACGCATGACTATTTTCATTGTTTCACAAAAAATTCAAATAAGCATAACTTTCTCATATGGCATCGGTTTTCTACGATTCAAATGTCATTGGAAAGATATCAATGAGATATACAAAATGATAAAGCTTTCATAAGAATTTGAAATAGTAAAATAATGAAGAAATTGCTGACAAGACATGACAGGTAACCTAAGGAACTAGTTTCGAAAAAGGTAAAAATTCATTTAATTTTATTTCTTGAATTTGTTTTATTAGTACCAATTCTTAGTTTTTTTTGTATAAATGTCATAAATAGAGAGACTGATAACCTCTCTCTTTTGATAATCTTACATTTCATTGTAGAAAAAGTACTAAGTTTTTGCAGGTTCCAGGAAGACAAACAAATGACCATAAGAAAATTGTGTCTCTCAAAGACCACATTTCTTAAGAACATGCTCATGGCAACATCAAAGACGAAATATCCAAAGTATGAGCACATGATTTTTTATAAAGAATGATAAATCAAATCCATCATACCATTTTAAAACCTTTCAGATACCAGTCTTACCATTGCATTCCAACTTATTCAGTCAATAAAATATTCATCTCATTTTCCTTCACAGTCATTTTCCTGCCTCGCTTTCACTAACCTGTAACCCAACAATAAAACCATTCAGCTCCTCTAGAAATCTGATTCATTCCATTTCCTTTTAATTTTTTCAAATAAACCTTGGTCCACTGTAATTTTTTTCATCCATAGTCCTTCAAAATCATTGTTTTATGCTCGCGTTACATGATGGATGATTCATTAAGGCCTTCCTTCTACCAAATCTTGGCCTATCGACATCAACACATTATGTAGGTTCAAGGCTAGAGTCCTTATTAGTACCTTGAGGCTTGTATGCCTTAATGAAAATTTCTCTCGCTGACAATCAGGGTAATACACTAATGTCCCTTGATCGTTGGATCTTGCAAGTGGCTCGACATCATCTCATCTATTCACACTTCGCAAGATGTACATAGGTACCTTGGCACTCATTGACATTAATGGTGAGTTTGCCTCGCATTGGTTAACGACATTCATTAATGGCCAGTAATCTAATGAATTCTCTTCATGCTTTACATCAACACATTTATTTGCATGACTAGAATTGTACCATCAGGTTTTGTAACGATTGAAGACTGCATCATTTCAGTAGTTTGCAACATGAATCAATTTGTAACAACATCAATAAATATCACAATCTTGTCATCAACACAAAGAGAATAGAGAAGCATATAAATTTCCTTTGTTTACATTCTCCATGATCCAACATCAGCAACCACATTCTTCAATAAACACAACTCATCCACATTGAAGGTAAGTGAAGGTATGTTGTTTTCTAATTTTTAGTCATGCAATTCCTTAAAATGTTAAAACTAAAATTTTGGAAAATTTCTCACTTCCTTTCTCATATTTTCATAAACTAAAAAATACCTTTAGTTGGGGGAAGGGACATAAATTCATATTCATATTTCATACATCATCACACATTTTCATTTCATTCCAAATCGCATATTCTTCCCAATAAACTATTGTTGCAGTATGATTCCAAAAAATTATATGCTTTGCAAATTATCAAATCATTGATAGTTATTATAGGAATTGAAAATAAAATTCTCAATGTTTTCATGTACTTTGATGCAACAACAAAAAATAAATATAAAATTATTGTTACACAAGAACCAATGCTCAAAAATTTTTGTTGTCACACAAGAACCAATCATCAAAAATATATGTTGCAATAAAATGTATTACACCTTGAAAAAGAGAATATGATGAAACAAAGTTAGAAGAGAATCCATACAAGCAAAAGCTCATAAATAAGAAAAGCATTTCAAAATATCAACTTATGGATAAATGAAACAATGCAATAGTTGCATGAAGACATGCAACAACTTCAGTTGGGGGGTATGATGAATCTAAAAATTGTCTTCCATCTTCATCCATATTTCCATAGTTTCATAACCATTTATCCCTAATTCCATAACTTTCTAGCCTAAAGCCCTACATCAATTAATCGTGTTCATGATCATATGGGTTAGAATAATAATTTTCCAAAGTTATATTTTATGTACTTTTAAGTAAATTTATGATTAAAAACTAGGAAATTAACATGGTTTCATACACATATATGTGTGTTATGAGTTTCGTGACATGTGTAGGCTTATTTGGAGGTTCTAGAAGGGTATTACTTGCCTCCCAAACGCAAATTCGAATTTCAATTCAAGAGGTGGACCATATTCCAAGGAGAAAAATCATGGAGATCTTGATGTGTCATGGGATTTGTATCTAGTATGTAGGGATAAGTTGAGACAAGTATGGATCTAGTAGATATTTAAGGGATTTACATTTATTGAGAAGATATCACTAATTCATGTATAAATAAGATGAGCATCCTTCAAAGGAAGCCAACAGTTGTCAGTTATTCATTAGCATCATAGTTATGATTGTTCATTCAACATGAATAATATCATTTTCTTCCAATTAGGAGTTATGAATGTTGTTTGATTCTTAAGGAGTGATAGTTGTTCATGTGTGCTTATTGAGGAATGAAAAGATCCCCATCAACCACAATTCACATAGATCTGTAACATAATTTTATTTCAATTATTTCCTTTCATGCAAGTGTGATTTACTTTCCGCAAGTGTGATTTTATTTCCTAGATTTGATTTGATTGTCATTAAACTACTTGCTTACTAGCTATCTTACTTTTCTTGCTTGAAAACTAAATAAATAGTTGTTATTTACTGATTTCTAGATTATTTTACTGCTTTCTAGATTATCATAGTTTCTTCTAATAGTTTTTCACTTTAGTTATCATTAAATTGCTTGTTTACTAGTTCTCATAGTTTGATTGCTTGATAACTAAATCAATAGTTGTTCTAGGTTTACCCGCTTTCTAGATTATCATAGTTTGCTTCTTATAGTTGTTCAAAGATTAGTTTATAATTTTTTAGAAAGGCCATGGCATTCATTCATTCCACCCTTAGAATCTAATTTCCACCCTTAGGATCTAATTCAATTTTCTTGCATGTGATTTATTTTGTAGTTTTCTTTATTTATACTTGTAATATGCATTTAATTTCTTTTCGTCCTAAACAAACTCTCTACAAAAATTTCATTTGAGGTACCATATATTTTGGTTTGCTTCTAATTTTATGAAACCCCTGGGTTAGCATATTAAAATGAAAAGGGATTTAACATACCATTAAATCGCCCTACAATTATCATCATCAAAGAGTAAGTATCAAGGAGTTCAGATCACCATTAAAGGTTCGAATCACATTATTCATGACATCGATCATAGTCAGCAAGGAGTACTTATCAACAAGGAGTACATATCATTTATCATTCTATGGGTTCATATCATCACCATCATCATTAAGGACTTTACATCATCATCAAGAAACATTAGTGATGATAAAAACAATAAAAGAGATGTACAATACTTATCTTTTGAAATCTAGAAAACTTCCTCTTAGTCCTAACCCTTTTATGAGTAGCCAATTCTTCCAACACAGGAGTATCATGTCAGTCATGCCAAGCAAATAATAAGTATGCCATTATGAAAGATGACATCTCTCATCATATGAACATTTTGTCTGTCATACGATTAATATAATATGTCATATGAGGATTATATTTGGGATTGATATAATGTGCCATACCCATATGAGAATCATGTCTTCCATATAATATTATGTGACATATCCATATGAGGATCCTGTCTTCCATGTAATATGACATATCCATATGAGGATCATGTCTTCCATGTAATATGTCTTATTCATATGAGGATCCTTCCTGCCATGTAATATGTCATATCCATGTGAGGATCCTATCTGCCATGTAATATGTCATATTCATATGAGGATACTGTCTATGATTAATATAGTGTGCCATATTCATATGAGGATCTTGTTTGCCATGACATAGATATCTAGGGTGTCTTCCATGTCATATATACTGTCAGTCATGTCTTTGTAACTGTTAATGGCATACATACTATAAGGGTGTACACAAACTCTAATCATTATTTATATAAATCAACCATACAATAACAACTTTGGATAATGCTTCACATCATATATTGTCGTACCTTAGGTGATGGATTGGATTAAATGCATACGACTTGCATCATATACATATTATGATGTACAGGCTATATACTCTATTCAATTTGAGCACTTCATATATATATTTTTTTTACACGGGATCATATAAAAAGTGTAACACGTGGATCAAGAAATTGTAGCATTTTTCATCTTAGAGAAACTTGGAGCAGCATACCCACTGTAACATCTAAAAACATGAAGTATACCTTTTAATAGTTTCTTAGAGCCTATGAAATTTTTTCTTTGGATAAAGATAGTGTTGTCACTCTGTAATTTTTGAGGTTGCAGATAAAATCACAGAGGTAACATTAGAACCACTTTGGAAGCTGGGATCTAGCCCTTCCAGTTTTAGAGAGGGATCTCTCTATTAAATTTAGCTTTGTTGATTTTATAATTTTAGGCTAGGTGTGAAGTTCATGGTTTGGTTTTTTGTGTTTTTGGGTTGAAACTTTGAAGATAGGTCGTTGGGAAAATGGATTCACATGTTTAGATCGATCAAATACAGAGTTTACGGGCTAACCTTACAGGGCAGGGTAGGAAAATCCAATGGATCCTTGAAAATCTGAGGTGTGGAGGAGAGGAAAATATTTAGAAATCCAATTAAAGACAAAGCAATTAATAATTCCGATTTTAATCTTTAGTGGAAAACACAAAAATTATACTTAAGCCAGAGACAAAGTGTACATTTAAAACAATTCTATTCCTTATCTTCTTAGAATATTTCAGATTTTAGAAAAACATATGATAACAAAGAGAAAAAATATTGAAAAAGAGAGATGCACTTCACCAATAAACTTGACACAAGAATCATGTAATCATTGCACTGTATTACTGAAAATCTGATCAATGGTGACTCTGTGAACTACTTTACAATACTATTCATTTTCTTCAAACAAGTCCCAACATCTATGACTTCGAATTCTGAAATATTTATACAAAAACTTATCAAAAACATCTTGGGTGACACTCTCAAGTTTTTTACAAAATATCAAAACACTTTACAAAAATAGGCAAGTAGAAACTGATGTGGCTGCTCGCTCTATTTTTTAGGTTGATTGTTGACGAGTGGACTTCCAAATACGTTGTGTTGTTTGCCTTACTGTTAAAGATAAAAAAAATGTTTCACTCTAGTAATTCACACATTTTCTCCCATCTATATTTAGTTGGGATATAAAATTTGAATAATTTTCTATAGGTCTCGCCCACATCTATGTATTTCTGAAATGTAGGCTTGATGATGAACAAATGTTTGATTTCATGATTGATGAATAAGTCGAATTCTAGGGCCTCCATGAATGCTTTCCCAATGATATGCCCTTTTATACTTGCAAATCTTGATTTGTATTGGGAAATAGTGCCTATTTTTTCTTGGTATTCATTCAAACTTATCAGCTTGTCTCCCACATCAATTATTCTTGGTAGTCCTTTCCTTTTCAACACTTGCATCTTCTTATGAAATCTTAATTGGATGTTGGTTTCCAAATTTTGACATTTGTTGTCTAGTTGTAGCATAAGGTTCCTTTTGGTATGCATCCTCTTCACTTCCAAAATAGTTTCAGTCCTATCTTGAACTCCCAGCTACTGTAATTCTTCTTTTTTTTTGGAATTCAAGATTTTGATGATGGTTGTTGCTTCCCCAGGTTTCTATCCCAATTCTATTTTGATTTGTTTTAATGCCTCTTTGGATCTCTGTATTAACTCTTGCTGCTCGAAAATAATCTGAATTGAAGGCCATATTTCTGTGATGGATTCATTGATCTCTGTCCATATGTTTTATTTTACTTGTGCTAGAGTTTGAGCCATTGTTGATTCACTTTGTAATTGTTCCACTTTGAGAGTGAGTTGTTGTGTTTTCTACAACTCTACAACATAAGAATTATCCATCGCTTTAACTAGATCACTTGCAGAATATGATGCCTGTACTGGTGTTGAAGTTGATGTAGGTGCTCATGGGGTTGTGGCAACTGAAATTGGGACTATTGTGAGTGGAACTATGGCCAACTACGATGCTTGCTCTTTTTCTTGGAGAAATTTCTCCATCTCCACTTCCATGTATTGGATTTGGCTATTCTGTTCAATTATTATATTGAACATGTCCTCTTTTTCCTTTTCCATCTCTCTAACTTCCTTAGCCTGTGGGTCCTTGGTGGTGGGAAGTTTTAGCTGCTTCCTCAATGCTACTATATCAACATTTTTCCTCTTCACAATTTCCTCTACTGCCTTCACATCACTGGGATTATATCCCAGTTTAATCACAAAGTCTTCCAGTGACTTGATCTTGGTATCCTTGGCTAAGGATGAAATCCTTTCCAACTTGAGATGTGTTTGTGTACCGTTGACTCATACCTGATGTTGTGGCTCATTTGCAATATCCTTTATTTTAAAATTTTCAAAAATACAAAAATAAATAAATATAGAAAATTATGAAAATGTATGTTAAAGTATAAAGTTTCATGTACTTTAGCATAAAAGATGTAATATTTTTATATTAGTTTAAAGTTTAATACTTTAAAATTTTCATGAAAGCAGGTCCCAACACTCAGTTAATTAACGAGCAGGTTTATGAGTGGTATCTGACGATTCGTCTGATAGAAAATAAAAGTGGCAACCCGCGGGCACTTTCAGCGCGCGAGTTAATGAGGAGGGTGCCTCCGCAGTTGACTAACCCTGTTGACTCCGGGGCCAATCCAGATCTGCGGCTAAGATTAACTGTAGGGGCATGAACCTTACAAGCTCTCCGTACTTTGAGACCTCCCACAGAGACATGAGCAGCTCATTGGCGACAGCTATTAGCAATGTCAGGGTACCTTTAACGGTCTTTTGCCACGTTAACTCAACATTTAAGTCAGAAGCCCACACCCCCTATTTAATATTGGTTCTCATTATTACAAGGTTATTTTATTATGTTGTATTTGATAATTTTTCCACCCCGTGTCTTTCCTTGTTGTCTGCCACCTTGTCATTGTTTGTCACCTCAAGATGAATTATGGCCAAGCGTCTATCCCTTTCAGGTTCCTCCAGTCACATTCCTCTCATGGACATTGAGAGAGATATTCAAGACATTGTCTGTTCTTTAGACCACCTCCAATTCTATTAATAGGTCTGTCTAAATGACAAAGCCTCTCCAATTTTCACCACCATGGTCAAAACAGGTGTATTGTCTGCATGCATTCCAAGAACGCGCCTTTTTCCTGAGTTTATATGTTGGCTAGTGTCTTTCATGTACCCAGGCAAGTTTTTCGTGATGAATTGTCAAGGATAAAATGTCTTGCAAGTCTCGGCTCTATTAATTCATCAAGCTCTATGTTACCCTGAGTCAGAGTCATATGTTCAATTCACTGATGATTAGTTGATAACACATTATGATAGCCTTGCAGGTCAAGAATTCAATCAATTCATATTTTTCCTGAAGCCATATACGAAGCAGTTTGTTCCTGACAGTAAAGAATTCTCCATGGAGGTTTTCAATGAAGAAGTCTGACTGGTGTTGAGGTGCATTTCGAAGATATTGGGGAAAGAAGATGACAGTACAATAAAAAAATCAGTTTTGGGATTGTTTGCTCTGATGATGAAGCCAGGGGTAGTGCTGGATATTCCTTCATATTGGCAAGAAGTTGTTAATACTCAGCTCATGAGCTTATCACTGACAGGCTCATTCAAGTTCCCCTCTCTTATTATTTATCTCTTTTTATATCAAAATGTAGAATAATTCATGCATCTGGGATTAAATATCACGGATACAAATAAAAAGAGGCAGTCAGTAGTGTTTTGGACTGACATAGTAAGAAAAGAACAAAATGAGGAGGGTTTGTTTGATTTTGTAAACCATTTTATTTCTACTGCATACAAAGTTATGAATGGGGTTCCTCCCCCATGCTTCCTGCCAAAGGCTCAAGAGTTCTTACAGCTGGGAAAAAATTGTAAGTTTGGTGATTGGTATGTTTTTGAAGATGATTCAGAAATTGGACTTTGTGGGGCCAGGGTAGAACCATATAGACTTCTTGTGTTTGTGCCTATGAAGCTATTTGCTTTGGAGTTCATTAGGAAAAGTTTAAATGTGGACCAAGTACATTTTTTTCCTATGAAAAAGGGTCATATGTTTAAGCTACCTATGTCTATGGGTCCGTTTATAGTCAATATGAGACAGGCAGCTGATGAAGTCACTATGATGTTAGATAGAATGCATTTTTTGTTAGGAGAAAAGTGGGCTTATGACCCCCATAAAGTGATTTCAAACAGGATAATTGAAAATGGATATTTAACATTTATTCATGGAAGCAGACATGATATAGAAAAGCTGGAAAATAGGAGTTTTGCAGGTTCTGTGGGCTCAAATCAAATAAGAGAAGTAAAGAAGCAATGATTGATTCAGAAGATGAAGAACAGAGAACTGAAAAGAGAACAAAGCTCAGTGAAGACTCTGCAGGTACTCAACCAGGTTTCTCACTACAATTGGCAGATCAGCAAAATGTCTCGGCTTCACCAAGAAGACATGAATATGCTCAGGAGCAAATACCCTTAATTAAACAAGTATTTTCTCAAATTTCTAAAAGAAAACAGAAGATGAAAGCTAGCATGGAGGCACAGGCTGAGTATCAAATAACTCCAGATCAAACAAGATTGCTCACTGCCATGGATCTTGAAAAAGATTAGTTTAATATTTCTCTTTCTCATCCATATGATATGACTATAGGATCATCCAATAATTTCAATACTATGAATCTGACTGTTGATGTAAGAAAAATTCCTTTGCTTGATAAAGTAAATTTACATATGCAGACTGGTCAATTGATAGTGAATGATTTGACCAAAACTAATGCAATGGCTCTTAAAGCTAAGAACATGTTAGGGAATATCATCAAGCAGCTGAAATTGGAAAAATCCAACTCCAGGTATTTGAATACACAGAATGAAGAACTTAAGAAGATAATTGTAAAGATTGGAGTGGATCCAAATGACAGGTCTGATGTGTAGAAGTTGTTACAGAGTGAAGAATCAGAAATTTTTGTGTTAAAGAAAAAATTGAAGCTGCCCACAGGAGAGCATTCTATGGCAGCAGAGGTAGCAGAAGTAGAAAATGAGAAAGAGAACCTTCTTCTGCAGCTCCTGCATAAAGAATAATAAATTGCTAAGTTGAATCAAACTGCACTGTCATTACAGAATCACATTGATTCTCATTCCTATACCTTCATTTTACCATCAGGAAATGAAGATCCAACAACACAAATATCTCAATTGAATACTGAATTGAAGACGACAGAGAGAGATCTAAAAAGGGCACAAATTGATCTGGAGACAGTAACCATGATTATGCAGGCCAAAGACGGGAAAATAAATAAATACATGACATATTTCTTGACAGCTGATGCTGAGATTAAAAATTTGAAAGAAACGTTGAAGGGAAATATATCTTTAATACAGGCTAAGGATATTATCTGAAATGATATTATTGAAGAAATGATATCAATTTGGGGTTTTCTAACTATTGTATTAGAAGAAAGAGGCATTATCAGAGATTTTGAAGAACAAGGTATGGCAGACAAGCAAAAGACAATTAACAGGGCCATCTGGACAAAGAAATTTATTGATTTTATTGATTCCAAATCTGACCAAGAGCTAGAGGATAATGAGATTAAAGATAGGATTTCATATGCTGTAGAGATTAACAAAATAATTGTTAAAAATGATTGCAGGACGAACACAAAGAAAAAGTTAACAGATATTAAGGAAGCAGTTAGCAAATTTGATAATTTATTTGACAAAAGAGTTAGGGAAAGTTTTCTATCATGCTAGGGCCTTGGAGGCAGTATTTTATCATGGGATTCCTATGAACCACTACTGGTGTTAGAAAAGATAAAGGTGCACAACGCTCATGAAAGACTCAGATTTTAAAAGGAGCAACAATGATTAATTTTCTTCAGAGGCACTTTCAGCTTTTATGGTTGGTGAAGACCCTGTTTACAAAGAGACCATCATTCAACATAATTAATTCTTTTAGATTGGAATATCACAAGCTAATTAATTCACCTAAAACAAACATTGAGGTGTGGAAGAAATGCAGAGCTTGGATGACAGATCTACCAAAGGATCCTTCAACTACAAATAAAGATAAATCAACTAATCAAGAGAATGCAGCAGCAGCAGGACCAGTGCATATTCAGCAAATATATTAGGAATTTAAGTTTTATTTTATCTCTTTTAAGAGAATTGTAATTGTAATAAGATATTTTGATGACATGTAATAGGTAGTTTACGAAGTCTTAAAGTAGTTTGAGCAGTTAGGAGTAGTTTCAGGAGTTACAAACTGCTTTACTTTGTATTTAAGGAAAAAGACTTGAGAGAAAAAGGTTTTGAGTTTTGGATCTTCAGATTGAAAATTTTGTACTAAATTTTCAAATTATTAATGAATGAAGATCAAGTTTCTGGCATTTTTTGATATTGATATGTTTTTCCAGTTTACATTTTGTATTTTCTGTCTATGAATAAAACAAAGTAATGAAGTTGCAGGTCTCTTTTTACATATGTGAATAAGAGTTAAAACCCTTAATAGGTGCTCCTTCATTTTAACTATTCCTTGTCTTAAACTTCTTCTGAAGTTTGAAGTGATAGATTTTGTTTATCAGCGTATCAGTTTGGGCTTCCTTTCTTCATGTTCTTCTTATCATTCCATTTTATATCAGCAAATATTGGCATTGTGAGGCATTCATTGCATTTGATTATTGAGGGTTTAATAAAAATCTCTGAGGGTGATTAAGAAAAGACCATTTGATTAAATATTTCTGACATATATCTATAAATGTCTTGAGCACTGATTCCTTACCACAGCCAAGGGATTGTTTCTTAAGATACAACACCTGCAATCTGGAAGCTGACATGGCATCATTAGTTAGTGTAGAATACATCATCTCATGGTTTTTTTATGCATTTCCATTTGGTAAATTAGATGGATTTTATTTGCATCAAATGAAAATACATGTTATTTGTAATCTGTTGATGTCTTTGGGGCTGCCATTTTTGCCTCAAGGAGTGCAATTTGCATTTTTCCTTGCTCTGTGTCAAAGGCCGATAGGAGATTTTTTTGTGATGTGGCTGTCTACTTCCAGAAATGTGTATATGTAGTTTCTTTACACATCTCATTCTTTTGTTTGATTGCCTTATACTTGGAAAAAATATTAGGCTCAGCAGTGTCTTGAGCCAAATTAGTTGTTTATGGTGTTTCTGGAGGATCTTTTGATATTGATGAAGAGGGATATCCTATGAAGATGTCACCATCCCTGGTAGGCACATGAGGACCTATTATAACCATGGTTTCTTGGGAGCGGGAGCGGGAGAGCCATTTTCAAAAGCTCTGATCGGAGCATAAACAAGACGTTTTCAATATATATATATATATATATATATATATATATATATATATATATATATATATATATATATATATATATATATATATATATTGATGCATATATGTCGACAAAAACATGTAGAATGATGAATTAGACATAAAAAACATAAAAACATAGATTGAATCATATAACATCAATCATCTAGAAGTTATAATCTTCATCAACCACGCCCACGAGTTGGAAGCATACAACATATTGACTCTTGAGTCTCGCAAATCATCAATCTGAAGGTTTCAAGCTTTCAAAATTCAATATATAGCATTTATCATCATTGATATATAACATTTATCATCATTGATTTCAAATTTCAATATATAACATTTATCATCATTGATTCATTGATTTCAAAATTCAATATATAACATTCATCATCATTGATATATAACATTTATCATCATTGATTCATTGCTTTCAAATTTCAATATATAACATTTATCATCATTGATATATATCATTTATCATCATTGATTCGTTGATTTCAAAATTCAATATATAACATTTATCATCATTGATTCATTGATCACCATATATCTTTCATGAAGCATCATATTCATAATTCATAATGACTTATAAACTTATAAATGCCAACTTCAAAGTTTCACCTTTCAAATTAAAACTTAAAAATTAAATTGTCATTAAATATGAAAGAGTCAAGTTTCAATTGTTCAAGGGTTATAAAAGATAAAAACTACTAGAAAATAGAAAAGACTAGTAAACAACAAATCTATTTTATCTATTGGCTAGCCCCTTGCCACGCCCATGAGAAATGTCTAATTTGTGAGAACCACGAGGCAATGGTGCTCTTCTAGTACTCTCAGGAGTACCACGTCCACGACCATGACTAGAAGGCATAGGGAAACGTGAGGATGTAGGTGGAGGCTGAATCTACAAAGGAACAATAGTTGGATATCGAGCACTGGCACTGCTACTGGATGGTGGGACTAGCCCTGTGTGTGGTGGTGTTGCTAATGCTTCATCATCATCCCTCAAAAGTTCTGCTTCCAATTCTTCCATATGTACAGTGTCGTCCTCCAAATTATCATCCTCTGGGTTGCTGTCCCAAACTTTATATGATTGATCCTCATATGCCCGATCACAGTAATGACTCAACAACCTCAAGTTGTAATGCACATAAACCAAGCTTTCGGCTTGGTTTTCATTCAACTTGTTTCTTCTCACATTATGTATGAAGTCGTATGTGCTCCAACACCTCTCTGCAGAAGAAGTATTCACAACTTGTGAGAGAACTTTTTTTGCCAACTTTGGAAAAAGTCCCATGCCGCCATATGCTTCCCACCATGTGAGAGCATCAAATCTCTCTGTCTTCCATTGCATGGAAAGAACCAAAGTTACCAGTGCAACTGAAGTATCTGCCTAATTCAAGGCGCAATGCAGCACACTCCTCCCTGCTAGGGACCAACTTGTCTAATGCCTTCATGTATCCCTGTTGTACCTCTGGATTTGTGTGAGGTTTGATCCTAACCCCACCTCCAGGTGCAGGCTGGCCCAACCAAAATGGAGAGTAGTATTTTGGCATAAGGATATATGCCAAGGCATGTAGTGGAACATTGAGTTCATTCCACCGTGAACACACACAGTCGTGAATCATTGCATACAAGTTGGGATCATTATCCTTAACAACATCTTTTATTTCACCCAACATGTTATCCATCTACTCATAAACCTCCCCAATCACTGGTTTATCTGTATCTGAAAAATGAATCATGTGATAAATGGGCTTGGTGAAGTTCAAAATTTCCCTCACACGTGCCCAAAACAAAGGGTCAAGGGCGGTCTCCTCCACATGTTCAAAACCTTGCCTGTCAACTATTGTCGCTGCCCTGTCCTTTAATACCTGCCAGTGTGGGCTTGATACCATTGCAGCCAATGACTCTCTTACCTTCAAAAGGCGCCTGAAGGTGAGGTAATAGCTAGAAAATCTAGTCTTTGCTATCTTCAACAACTCCAATTTGGAGTGAGTACGGAAAAGCCCATGGGTATTGCTATGATTTGTAATAAATATTATCATTTTTTTACCTCTCTTGTACAAATCACCAAGCCATTTGAATTGAGGTTGTTTGTTTTTAATGATATCATGCATCAAAAGGTTCATTGTGTGAACCAAACACCCAAACCAAAATATGTTGGGGTATTTATCCTCAATAATTGCTCCTGCTGTCTTACAGTTAGCAACATTATCAGTGATGACTTGGATGACATGGTATGGCCCAGCATTTTAAATTATTTCAAGTAATGGTTTTGCAATGTTAATGTCGGTCTTGAATTTTTCTGAATAATCATATCTTGAAAGGAATATTGGACCACTAACTAACACAACCAGAACACTTGTCAATGGCTTTCCTTTTACATTGGTCCATCCATCAGATACAATGGACACCCCATGCTCATTCCAAGAATTTTTCATTCAAGCCAAAGAATTGTTTATTTTAGCTTTTTCATGATCAAGTCCCATGATTTTGGCCTTGTCATACCCAAGGCTCTTGCATCCTTCGGGGGCATCATTAATGGAAGAAACCATTTCATGCCAATAAGGTGAGCGAATAACATTGAATGGCACCCCACATGCATATAGAAACCGGAGAATTTTTGAATCCACATCATTCCTACACCCTTTTTCAAGGAAATCGGATATGGTTCTACGCCTTAAGGAGATGTTTGGTCCAGGTGTGCCTCCATATCCACTGCCAAGGGTGGAAGTTGATGGACTTATTTGTCCATGATGTGATGGACCTGATGGTATATAAGAATCAATGAAACCCCTAGATCTTTTAGATCTCTGTAGGGCAGCCTCCTCTTCCTTTCTATATTTCTCTCTCTGTTGCTGGCACACTTACACAAATTTTGATTCCTAGATTTTTGTCTCCATCCGCTGGCATTTTCCCACAAAGGTGCCTTCTAGCATGGGTGTATGAACCTGTGTATTCTTTATTGCAATGGGGGCAAAGAAATTTAGTGGTTCCACCACCTTTCCCTCCTTCCTGCCTCTGAACATATTTCCACAAAGGTGTTTGAATTTGGTCTTGTCTAGTTGGGGTCTCTGTGGCCTCATGTTCTCCACTCTCCCCTTCCTCCTCAGCATACTCCTCCTCTTCAGGATTTTCATCAAATCCACTATAACCCACTTCTTCATCCTCCTCTTCTCTAATGGGCCTCCTTCTTCTACTCTCCAACACCATTATTACAAATAAAGGAACCAACATGAAGAAAAGCCATGATGTTCCAAGTTTCGAACCTGCAAAAAAAATGGAGGAATGCCAAATGGGAATAGGAAATGAAACATAGGAAAAAACAATTCAATTTTTCACTTTTCAACAAACTAAAATGCAACATTAAGAAAAAAATCAAGTTTTCATTTTTGAACAACTTAGAAACAATTCTTAAGAAATAAAAAACTAGATTAGAAGACCTACCTCTTTCTTGCAATCCTCCTCTTGCTCTCTTGTAGCTTACTCCTTGCTCTCTCCTTGGCACTTCTGCCCTCCAAAATCTCAATCTCTCTTGCTCTCCAAATCTCTCTCCAACTCTCAAGCTCTTTCTCTCACTCTAAAACTCTTCGTCTCACTCTCAAACTAAAACAATAAAAAACAAATGAGGAGGGTGGGCTTTTATTTACCCAACCCCCCCTCCCTCCCTCCCAAAAAAATCGAATTTTGACATCCAAATTTTTTTTACACACCGGGGAGCCTTTTTTTTGCTGGGGAGGGTTCAGGAGTGAATGCTCCCCGACCACTCCTCGCATTAAAAAAACTCTCCCTAAAACACTCCCCGAAGTGTTTTTTTAATGGGGAAAGCGCTCAGGGAGCATTCGCTCCCAAGCGCTCCCTAAAACACTCTCGGAAAAACAGGGAGCATTTTTCCAGGCTCAGAAGTGCGCTCCCAAAGAGCTCCCGAATGGAGCATGTTTTGGGAGCGGGATCGGGGGGGGAGAAGCTTCCCCACAATCTTGGTTATAATAATTGTTACTTTCTCTTTGTTCTCCTACTGAAAAACTAGTGCAGAGTTATTTTTCTAGTTTTCTTGTATATTAGGAACTCCTTAGCTCCAATTTTTGTCACTAGGGAAGATTCTTCTTCTCTTATCCGTTTTCTCCTACTTTTCTTGAGGTGTAAGAGTTTGAGAGGTTGTTGTTGATATAATTTTTTCTTCGACCTCCTGTAGTGTGTTCTCTTCCCACTGATTTTTTTTTCATGTATTGATATATCTATGACCGAGGAGTGTGTGTGTAGGGTGTGGTTTTTTGCTCCACCCTAAGCTTTGAAATCAGGCCGAAAGGGTCATAATACCAAGTAAATCTCAACTTGAAATTCATTTGATTCAAAATAAAATCTGCCTCTTTACTAGCTATTCTGGTATTGCACACAAATGGTCCAACTCGTGCTTTGATTTTAAATTGTGCCTTCTTTTTAGCTTCCACAAAATGCAAGTCACCCATATGAATCATTTTCCTAATGTACTCCAATGAGAAAAGTCTCATGAGCACAAATTTTGGCAGCTTGTAGGGTGGAAATTCACACCCATGGACCCTGATCTCTGTGTAGTTCTGGTATAGATATCAACCACCTGCCTTCACCTGGTCCCTAAGATGCAATGCCTTTTGAATATATGCTTCTATCCTAGGATCCATATCACTTTTTAACAAACAACTAACTGTGTACAAGAATTGATCAACATATTCCGTGAAAGTAAAATTTGTGGAGCTTTTCCTCACCAAGGAGGTCCAATGGATAACTGATTGAGAATTTCCCTGCTCATCCATCTTCTGCAAAGAAAATGGAAACATATATTTATGGTGATAAATAAACAAGTAAACTAGAACAATGGAGTATTTGAAAGTGCCCTATGTACTAAACTTAATGAATTGATCATGCATTGCATCTACAATGTACTCACTGTACTTAAAAACAAAATGTTTCTCCTCAGTGGTAAAAATTGACAAGAAGCCTCATCAACCCACTGATCAGAATGGTAACTAAGAGTGTTGAGGAGGTAAATCCCCTCTGCGGACAGAGGCGATCCCTACTAGCCCAGATCGGGTCTAGCAACAATCGTATCACGCTAAGGTGCAGATTCCTAATTACAATAAACCAACTTGCGAAGAAGGCCTACCTCAAGTCCAACGCTGTTGTTCGTAGAGAAGATGGCGCTCCCATTTCCTTGCTTCAGCAGATCACAATCCTCTCGCTCGCCGCGATCGAACACCTGCATATGCAAGAAACACGACAAACACAAGCGTAAAACCCGATATATGCAATTATGTATCAGTCAGAGAAGACACAACTCATGATCATAATGAACAATACGAGTGGAACCATAACCAATATTCGCTTATCATTAATTCATACAAAGGAAAATACAACCAGGCTCTGATGTTGAATCTTCCTTCGGCAGGTCGTCAGCGGAATACGTCTCGGTAAAAAGCTTATCGGGAATGGGGACAAGCCTCTCTCTTCGATCGTGAATCTCCTTGCTGCTGATCTGGCACTATGAGGACTATTGCAACATTCTTTAGACTTTGAAGGCTCTTGGAGATTCTTGGAGACTCTTGGAGACTAGCTTGCAAAGGGAAATGGCAAGCTTATATAGATGGTGGAAGGGGAGTTGGGATCCCTACAATCATGGGATTGGCCCTATCCTCAAGGAAGCTTCCATGAGAGGTGGAAAACTACTTCCTCCACATGGAAGTCCGGAGCCAAACGTCCCAACTCAATTTAGAGACCAGTTCAGGAGTTGGTTGGAGTCAATCTTCCGCCATTTATTTTTAAAAAACACCCTTTATTAAGCCTGGCGTGAGTGCGACTCTGAGACAGAGCGCCAATTGGCACGCCCTCTTTGGAATATTTCCCCCATTGGCGAGGGTATAACACTAGCTAGTTGTGCCAAGGATGAAAAGGCTATTTTTAGGGTTTTTCACAAGGAGATGTCTTCAGGGAAATGAAAGTCCACGTCTAGGGGAATGCCATGAAAGTGTTTTCAGGTTATGTTACTGCGCATAGGTCACGGAATGAGCCCTCCAATGTGCAGGATGGGGAATTGCAAGGACGGTGAAAAATTGCTGTGTAATAGATTCCCCCTAAAGCATGAGGCTCGAAAGAGAGAGAGGGGTGAAATGCTTCACGAGAACGTGTCCAACTGCAAACACCGCCATCGGAAAACCTGCGAAGAGAAGTACAACTGATATCTCAAATACATGATATATGTGGTATGGGCGCAGTGGAGTGTAAAAACTCTGGTAAACTTTATAAGTATATATTATTATTGATAAAATATGAGAGATGATTACAATGGGGAATCACCGAGGCTTTAAATATAGCCTCATGGTGTCCCTTGGTGAAGAGGCATGATCTTTGATCATGCCCTTTCACTTAATAAAACCTAAGATACCTATATCTAACTAATAATTGAGAAAATATACATAACATTGCCCCTCTCTTAAAGATGCTTTGTCCTCAAAGCATACGTAATGATGGACAACGTTGACGAACACTTGGGTTTCTCGAGCGGCGGGCTCTTGCTTCCCACATTTTAAAAAGACCGTGGAGCATCTTCTCGAGTTCAATCTTTTGGTGATGTGGATGGCGACAAGATTTGATATTGACAAGGTCAGGTCCTTTCTTGACTTCTATTGGATGTTCATGTTCCTTATTAGGAGGTATTTTTATTGGCAGGTCTTGGAAGACTTTTTCGTGTTTCCGAACTATTCCTTGTTCTTCTGGTGATTCTTCGTGGTTCTTTTCTAGATTTAGTGGTAAGTTACCAACAATTATCGTTCGATGCAACTTATTCTCATCATCAAACGCTTCCTTCTTAACAACCATATCTGCTTCATCATCGAAGGCCTCAACAGCTTCTAGCACTGTATCAGTGGCTTCGGATGTGTTTGTCTCTTCACATTTTTCTTTCAAATTTGGGGATGAAACATTTTGATGTTTATAAGCATCTGTATTTTCATGGTCTCTTTCATTTTCAATGACTATGTCTGTTGTTGCATCTGTGATAGCAGTCACGTTGAATACCAACATTGTTTCTTTTTCTGCCATTGGATTTTCATTTATATAAATGTTCTCAATAACTTTTGTTGCTGCATTACTGGCTTTATTAGTGGATTGAGTTGAATTTTCTTCTCTTGGTTTCTCAACTCTATAATTTTCATGGTTGATCTCAGAGTCTCTACTTCTAGGTGGTTCAACACTATAGCCTTCATGTGAGCTGATTTCCAATTCAACCTCATTTAATTGCTCTTCTTCAAACATGTTATATTCATGATGATGATCTGAATTAGCTGAATTGTTCAGTTGATCATGTTCGAAATGTGGGAATATTGGAGGTTGTGTCTGACTTAACTTATCTATCTTATCATTTAGCTTATTGAAGAGTTTTGTCATCTTGTTCATTGCTTCGCTATGCTCTGTCATCTTTTCTGTGGTCTCATGATGATTTAGCCACATTTGTCTTTCTATTCGATTTGTCGTGTCATGAACTTTTTTGATGTCGCTGGAGTGTCCTGCAACTGTACCTTCAAGATCGACTAATCTTTTTCCGAATTCTTCAGAATTATTATTAATTTGTTTCTCGAGATCCACCAATTTCTTCTGGAATTCGGCCATCGACATCGATGAAGACATTGAACGTGTATGAGGTGGGGAATATTTTTCTGCCAGTTTTTCCCTTTTTTTTAATTAATTAATTAAATTAATTTTTTTTTTAATGAAATAATAATAATAATTTTTATTATTATTATTATATATATAATATTTTAAATAATAATAATAATAATTATTATTATTATTTTATTATTTGAATTATATATAGATATATATATGGGGAAATTTTTTTGTTAACTTTGAAAAGTCACTTTTTTTGAAAAGGGTGAATGGATTTTAATACCATGGGCTCCAAAACCACGAGCTTGTAAACCACGAGCAATTACTCTTCCTTATTTCTTTTTACTTCCTTATATATATCTCTTTTTTCTTTTTCTTTTTTTCTTCTTTTTAATTTATTTCCCCCTTTACGTTGACTTTCCTTCTCTCTTTTGATTTATATATATATATATATATATATATTTCTTCCTTTTAAAAAAAAAAACAAATGTTGTTGCCCACAAGCTTTTGGCTGTAACTGCACTCACAACGTAATTCCTTAATTCTTGGTGATCACACAGATCCCGAAGAGCGACGGCTCTGATACCAATGGAGTGTAAAAACTCTGGTAAACTTTATAAGTATATATTATTATTGATAAAAGATGAGATGATTACAAGTGGGGATCACCAAGGCTTTAAATACAGCCTTATGGTGTCCCTTGGCGAAGAGGCATGATCGTTGATCATGCCCTTCCACATTAATAAACCTAAGATAACTATATTTAACTAATAATTAATAAAATATAAATAACAATAACAAACATCCATAACAGAGTATACAATAGTCCAGATCCAAGGCATGGACGCAGCCATCCAGTGAGGATCGATAAAGAGACTAAGGTATGGTCGCAGCCATCCAATGAATGAGTCATGTAACCAATCATAGTAATCCACATAATCGCAGCCTGGATTCTAATAGAAAAAATCCAGGGTCTTGCGCTCCATCTTGACCCGAGAAAAGTACAAGTTCAAGCATGCGAATAAGTGAGTTGAAGTCAAACATGCAAGAACATCGCCAAATTACCAGCCAATGATGAAAGTTGTTAACAGACGCGAGAGGTACCACCAATAGTGACAATGGCCCTCAAGGTACTATAGGTACAATCCACGGAGTGTGAACAGTGAGCTGGCGTCGAACACCCACAGAATCATCCGATCGAAGGTCAATGATGAAAACCTTGCATCGAATGCAAAGAACCTACCATTGAGGCATGCAGGCTCCAAGGTACCAAAAGGGAGTCTCTAGATCAGCTTCCTGGATAATGAACTGAAGTCGACAGGAAGTGACCTTGATCGAAGGTGGGCCATAGTGTTTCCCACATCATCGACATGAGATAGAGGAACATAATGTCTTTGTGAATCAGATCGAAACTCTTCGCAGGAAAGTTGAAATTTGCGTAGGTCAACTTTGAACATATGGCTAAGACGATGCTGAGTTTGGCAAGCATTTGACATCAACAAATCGGGAGGTCATGATGACGAGACAAAGAGCAGATGAGAGGTCAAAAGGGATCATCCAAACCCATGGAGGCAAGTGGAAAACGAGATGAGATGTCCCCAACCCGACACGAATGTAGACAAGTGCCATGTTCAAGAGCGACATACTGTCGACATGACAGTGATGTTGGTTCCATTTTCCCCACTATTTCTGGCAAGTACCTCTTTATTTTTATACAAGCTTGAAGAGGATACCATATGCTTGCTATATAAATCCAACATAGTACATTTAACGAGCCCTAGGAAGGAGGAACTCGAATATCATCATTATGACTAAATCCAATGTCATCGGGGTTTAACGAGTCTGACAAAGGGAGAACTCGGCGTCTTTTCATGTTTAGAAAGTTTGAAAAGATAGCGGAAAAGTAAACTCCAACGGTCCCTTTTCGTAAATAGTTCCTCGATCCGAAAAGGTAAGAAAACCATGTCGAGAAAACCTCCTGGGCCGCGATGTTAGGTTTTCCCTTTCTCGGCTAATCCATCCCGGCCTAAAAAAGGGTAAACGTATACTGGTAGATTTCGTTTCCTCAGCCCACTTTAACGATAACGTTGGACCAAGGGACCTCGACAATCTTTATCACAATCATGTTTAGAGAGTCAGAAAAGAGCTGAAAGATGACTCCTCCTAGAGGAACGAGTGGTATAAAGGGTAGCTACTGGTTCCGGTAATGGTGGAACTGCTAAAAAAAAATAAAGTTTAAGAGGCTGGCTAACAAGACCACTCATTGCAGTGGTTCCTCAGGAACAGGTAAAACAACCAAGTGAAGGCATATTCATCGGCCAAGCAGATAGTGACGATGGAGTGAGAAAACCAAGGCTCATCTGGAAAAAACAGGCTGATAAAATGGAAATCACAAGAGGTAAAATGGGAATGGTTTCATTTTTACACAAGCTTGAAATCAAAAAACTCTGCTTGAAGTTGGTTTCATTTTTACACAAGCTTGAAACAAAGATAAACTATGCTTGAAACCGGTTTCATTTTTACACAATCTTGAAATGGAAACAAACTATGCTTGAAAAAGTTAAGCATGCCCCTAGCATGGTGACTCAATTCGAGGTACATGCCCCCCAAGCTTCAGTCCATATGAAAGGCAGATGGAGTGAAGGTTCAAGTTACGAGATCAAGAGAAATACTTGACTGGGATCTTACGAGATCTTATCAAATACTCGAATTGAACGGGAACGTGTTTCATTATTTTAACGAGGTTGACACATTAAAAGAACTATCCTCAGGACACCTTGTTTCATGGTTTAAGGAGCTTGGCACAAGACAAGGAACTATGCTCCGACAACCTTGTTTCATTTTTTAAGGAGCTTGACACAAGACAACGAACTCTGCTATGATGAGCTTGTTTCATTTTTTAAGGAGCTTGACACAAGAGAAGGAACTCTGCTCCGACCAGCTTGTTTCATTTTTTAAGGAGCTTGACACAAGAAAACGAACTGTGCTCCAACCAGCTTGTTTCATTTTTTAAGGAGCTTGACACAAGAAAACGAACTATGCTCCAACTGTCTGGTTTCATTTTTTAAGGAGCTTGACACAAGACAAGGAACTCTGCTCCGACAACCTTGTTTCATTTTTTAAGGAGCTTGACACAGGAAAAGAACCATGCTCCGATGAGATTGTTTCATTTTTTAAGGAGCTTGACACAAGAAAACAAACTGTGCTCCGACAACCTCATCATAATGAACAAGAAGTCATGGCTTCCAAGAGTTCCACTCCCGATGGAAGGAAAACATCCTGGAAGTCAGGACCCAATGCCCCCAGCACCTGATGCACAATGGCACTATCACTGGGTACAGGCATGGGGTAGGTAGACACATAGTTGACCTGCGGTGGGGAAGATACCACGGGTGGATAAAAACCAGGAAGGGATGATGGTGGGCCAGCTGCCGCATCAGGACCAAAGAACGAAAGCTAATCAATGGTCACGATCCGTCCTTCATGTGGAAAATAGACCACACGAAAAAGGGAGGAGACAAGTGCTCCCATGGCATAGGTGTAATCGCGCCCCAAGAGCAGATTGAAATCCAAGGGGCTTGGAACAACCATCACGTCCATATGGACGGTTTTTCCTCCCAAAGTAACAGGTAACCTTGGAAGGATCGCTAACGGTTGACTCGTTCTTCTGTTAAATGCCAACAAATTATGTGTAACGGGCGCAAGCGGCGGTGAACCGAAAGCGTGCCAAGTAGTTTAGGATAGAATACTAACAGACGCACCTTCGTCTATAATGGTGCTGGGTACGACTAGACTAGAAGCCTGTACTGTGATCTCGAAAGGCACATAAGACGGAAGGCGGTATCTTGAAAATCGATTCCAATCAAAGGAAGTGATCAAACTACTCGGAGGAGCTACCATCGAATCAAGATGGTCTTCCCCTGGTGTTACGGAAGAAGAAGGAGCATCCTCCACGACCTCCATCTCGAAGGTGGGAGGGGAATCCTCCGGGACCTCCATCATGGGAGGCAGAGGATCGACTTCTTAAGGTATAGGGACAGGAGAATCCTTCTCCAAGTCTGAGGAATCTGAAGAAATAAGAAGAACCTGAGGAATGTGAGGTCCACTCTCAACGGAAAAGACTTGGCACACTGCAAACGGGGCCAGCTCAACCGATCCCACGACCAATGGTTGGTCGGGAACAGATTCCTAAATTTGAATTTCCGAGTGAGCGAGATCGACCAAGGATGACTCTTGACCAATCATGGCATCAGCTGGTGGAAGACTCAAAGAAAGTTGTTTGTAACTAGCCAGAAGGCATGGCGTAGAAACAGCCGAGTTGTCCAAAACTCGCTTGGCTTCATCCATATATGGACAAAGGTGAATGGCATGATTCCCTTCACACAACTTACAGGGGTTGGTGAGCTTACCCTGCTTCTTAAGATTTTTACCAGCACCAGTTGAAGATTTTCCCCCAACCTGACTCCCGGAAGCCAAAGGCAACGGTGAACTACCATTGGACCATACTTCGAGCACCTTGGGAATGCCAGGGCAGTCTCAAAGAAGATGGTCTCTCGTGCACAACATGCAAGGGAACTTGACTTTCCGTGGAGGGTTGGAAGGTTTATCAATGGAAGGCTTCTTAGGCACAATAGCCGCAAAGCTAGCCTCTCCTTTATCTAACTTCTTCTTCTTTGTCTTCTTCTTCTTCTTCTTAGCCACCTGGTTACTCGAATCCAGACTTTCACCAGGCGAAGTAGAAGAGGAGGACGCAGAAATAGGCAAAGAAGGGGAGAGGTCCACCTTGGAATCAACATGATGTTGTTTAGGTGGAGGAACTGATTGAACAGTAGCCGGGACATTCGGGACCACAGAGGTTGAAAACAACCAAACAGGCAACTCAACAGTTAACCCAGGAAGGGAAAACATTTCCATATAAGGAGAACCAACATTTCCAAAAGGAGGAAAAGGACCAGGATTCCCATCGGAGGGGATTCCTTGGTTGGTGAACTCTGGAAAAGTTGCCATCAACAACTCAAAACCGCACACGGGCGAAAAACCAAGGCACACAATCAAACGTCCAAAAAGCAAAATCTAACAGGGCGTGTGATCGCGGGTGATTTATTTTACGACATTGAAACTTGGAAACTTCACCACTTTATGTTTTAAGAGTCGAGAAACGGATGAAAGATGACTCCATCTCTTTCAGTTTTGAAGCAAGCGTGAAAGGACAAGCACTTTGTGATCTTTTCAAATTTAAGGAGTCAGATAAGATCAAAATGACTGCTCAGGAATGCTAGGCAAAGGGTGTACCAAATAACTGTGAACTGCAATATACACCTTGGTTTCAAAAATGAAAGAGAAATCAACCAAGGACTTAACGTACGTGCAGGTAATCTCCCCGAAAGCTATGTCCGGTGTATCACGGGTATAGGGCGGTAGAATCAGCTTCCTATGGATAAAGGATAGAAACCTAGTGGGGCCTCCCTTTATATACACGACGATACGGGGAGCACAAGTCCGTACTAGTGCTGTCTAAAGCCAAGAGGCGAACGACAACTACTAGGTTTAAAGACACCAGAACACGTCTCTAGCCTAGACCTCTAAATATTTCGTTAATGTTTCAATGTTGCCTTAGTGTAAATTGAATGAATTTTAATGTTTATCTTCAATTATGTTTCAGTTTTCAAGCCCTAGCGAGTGTTATGTCTCAAAATCGCCTAAATGCACACTACATGATAAAAGAAATCTTTCAATTCGATGAATGCTATCTAGTTAAGGGAAGAGCTTCCAACAATGAAGCAAAAAACAGCAATACTGAAAACGAAACTTTTTCCAAACTAGATGACTTTCACTATCCAAAAGTAATTTCAAACATTCAACGATGTGAATAATGCAATGTAATCTTTGCAAAATCCTCTTTTTCGAAAACTATGCAATTGTAATCTATGCACAATTTCCTTTTCTTTTCAAATGATAAGAATGCACTCAATGCATTTTTCGATGAAATGAGAATCTACTTAATGCATGCTTTTAATGAAAGAGAATGCACTCAATGCGATTTTTAGCTTTCAATCATTAAACAATGTGATCTAAGTTCAATGATATATCTCAAAAATACTTTTCAATGCAATGTGATCTAATGCATTTTAACAAAAAGAACACTTTGAGACGAAAACTAAATAAACGCAAATCTCCTTAATGAAGGATGAATGCAAAAGAGATGTAAACAAACACTAAGAATGCAATCGTTGTTTCAAACACTTTGTCACGAAATCCCTCAAAAGGCGACAAGACATATGAGGTCAAACACAAAGAGGACTTCCAAAGCAAGAGATCAAAACAAGGCATTCATTCCCTTTTACACCAAACAATCATGGAAAGAAGACATTTCAAACAATGAGCAATGTAATCTATGCTCATACAGTGAAAATACCGGAAGGGAAAGACACACTGGTGAAGGATTTAGGGAAAAAATCTCAATTTTCACACACCCTGAAATTGGCATGACTTTATCATTGACAACTAGCGCCAACTGGCGCGACTTGCTCACTAAAAACTAGTGCCAATGCCCAATTGGTGCGGGTTGCTAACTGACAACAAGCGCCAACACCTGAAAATGAAAAAACAAAGAATTTCTCCCAACCAAGACCAGACTCACCACTTCAAGCAGAATCTCCAAGACTCAAATGAACCATGTAATCTAGGCTCAAAGCGAGACAAAGTGGAATTCAAATGAAGAAGAAGCCAATCACTCAAATAATGCAATAAAATGATAGACAACCACCAGACGAATGCAGAGAAGCAATCACAAAGTTGATTGAATAGATAAAAGCCACAAACTCCCAAGGGAGGCTCGACGCACAATAGCACCTAGATGCCCTAGGGCTAAAATGTAAAATCGATAGAAATGGGAAAACAACCAAAGGATGAAGGTCACAGTCAGTCAAACAAGGCTCCAAAACACTCAGGTAGTCGAAAAAATTAAACCAAAACCACATATCAGGCTTAGAAAGCTCAAAACCAAGAAAACCCTAGCACCTTTCAGCATTGGCGCGACTGTCAGGCTGAAACTAGCGCCATGATAGGATTGGCGCGAGTAATACACTGACAACATGCGCCAGTGGGTGCGACTGTCACACTGAAAAGCGCGCCAGCCGAGTTTACTAAGGAAAAATAAGAAATAAGCAATCCAAGAAGCAGACCAGCGATGTTGGAGCTTAACCAAAAGCAAAAGACACGAAAAGAACCAGCCAAAAGAGCTGATCAAGCAAGCAAAGTCAAGAATTGACCGAAAGACAAGACAATACTCCAAGTGTTCAGTTCATAAACTAAACCGGAGATTGACTGAGGCAGCATTCATCTACATTCGCTAATGCAGAGCAAGAGCGTTTCGAAGGCTATCTGGCTAACTTCAGGCTCCGTCTGTAGTTTATAAAGCAAACAACAAGCTAACTCCCCAGTGGAGTCGCCAATTTATTGAGGAGGTAAATCCCCTCTACGGACAGAGGCGATCCCTACTAGCCCAGATCGGGTCTAGCAACAATCGTATCATGCTAAGGTGCAGATTCCTAATTACAATAAACCAACTTGCGAAGAAGGCCTACCTCAAGTCCAACGTTGTTGTTCGTAGAGAATATGGCGCTCCCGTTTCCTTGCTTCAGCAGATCACAATCCTCTCGCTCGTCGCGATCGAACACCTGCACATGCAAGAAACACGACAAACACAAGCGTAAAACCCGATATATGCAATTATGTATCAGTTAGAGAAGACACAACTCATGATCATAATGAACAATACGAGTGGAACCATAAACAATAGTCGCTTATCATTAATTCATACAAAGGAAAATACAACCAGGCTCTGACGTTAAATCTTCCTTCGGCGGGTCATCAGCGAAATACGTCTCGGTAAAGCTTATTGGGAATGGGGACAAGCCTCTCTCTTCGATCGTCAATATCCTTGCTGCTGATCTAGCACTATGAGGACTATTACAACATTCTTTAGGCTTTGAAGGCTCTTGGAGATTCTTGGAGACTCTTGGAGACTAGCTTTCAAAGGGAAATGGCAAGCTTATATAGATGGTGGAAGGGGAGTTGGGATCCCTAAAATCATGGGATTGGCACTATCCTCAAGGAAGCTTCCATGAGAGGTGGAAAACTACTTCCTCCACATGGAAGTCCGGAGCCAAACGTCCCAACTCAATTTAGAGACTAGTTCAGGAGTTGGTTGGAGTCAATCTTCCACCATTTATTTTTAAAAAACACCCTTTATTAAGCCTGGCGCGAGTGCGACTCTGAGACAGAGCGCCAATTGGCGCACCCTCTTTGGAATATTTCCCCCATTGGCGTGGGTATAACACTGGCTAGTCGTTCCAAGGATGAAAAGGCCATTTTTAGGGTTTTTCACAAGGAGATGTCTTCATGGAAATGAAAGTCCACGTCTAGGGGAATGCCATGAAAGTGTTTTCAGGTTATGTTACTGCTCACAGGTCACAGAATGAGCCCTCCAATGTGTGGGATGGGGAATTGCAGGGACGGTGACAAATTACTGTGTAACAAAGAGTATATGAAATAATAGTGATGATCTATATGGTTACCTCAGGGAACATAGAAGATGAGTATGGAGGGTTTGTTTTGGGAAATTGGGCATCTTCAGGGAGAAATATTTCGAAGATATTAGCTCTATGTGGGAAGGTCAACTTTTGTAGAGCTTTGTGAGAGAGTCTACTAACAATGGCTTGGAAAATTATGGTTTTTGTACTTGGAGCATTTGAGAATGGTTTCGGCTGTGATGGTGGGCATAACTTCGCCAGTGCAGCTCATAATTTATCTTTTGGATGGAACATAGCTAATATGACACCAGGAGATTAGCTCAAGGAACTGATGTGTCTGTGGGAACAAGAATTTGGGCAAGGAAGACTCCCATAAGCCCAATTCATACTGATGATATAAAAATTTATGTTTTAACCAACTATGAAGTTTGAACAAGTTGAATTCACAGTTGGTCTCAACAATTTTATATCGCAGGTCTACTAAAGGTAGGTGATCGAGGTCTATGGGAGGGGGAAACATTAGATTCTCTTCTGACTTCTTACCTTTTTTCTTGGGGGATTTACCTTTTGGGGCCATTATCAAATATGAGACAAAACAGGGGATGAAGACTGTGAAATTACCTGGAAAGGGAAGCTATCTGATGGATGCTGAAGTGGGGGCATGATGGCGATCATATCACTGTCGTTGGGAAATTTATTGGACACTATGACAAGGTGAAAGATAGTAAAATTATGTTGGCCATGAAAAATACGTTTTATGGCTTAGTAGTGTTTAAATGGAGTAATTTTAAATTATCATTACCTTTTTACCATTAGCGGGGAGCGAGTGCATTGCAGCAGGAATGGGAAGAATTAATTGTTGTAACAAATTGCTGATGTGGGTAGGAGAGTTCCAGATGGTAGCCTTTGATTTGGAGTGAGACAGATTCTCAGGAAAAATCAAAGGGAAAGGAAGTTAGTGGGAGTGGGGTCTGCGAGGCTGAGTTGGTGGACAGTGAGTGGAGTGATGGTGGGGTTGGGAAGGGTTTTGTGGCAGATGGGCATTGGTGGAGGCACGATCGGTTAACGTTGGAGGACTTTTCAAGAGGGGTGCGATGAGTGAAAAGGAAGGGGGTTGCGAAACGCTATGGGGGCGACACATAAGGTGGTGGGTCCAACCATTTCGGACCCCCCCTGAAAAGCAAAGTGCGATGGAGCTCGGGGGGTCCGAAAACGCTCCCCCACCGTTGATCTGGGCGGGGGAAGATCTGATCCGTTGATTTTTATCCTAAGTTTTAAACATTGCATAAAAATTATATCGCAAATATTTATTACATGCGCTAAAATGTGATTAATCTTCTGCTTAAAATAATTTAATCAAAGCATAATCACCTCCTAAAAACTACTTATAAATTCACTATTGCTACATTTGAAATAGAAAAGAATTTTTTGATCCTTTCTCTATTAGTTAACCACGATTAAATGGTGTGATTAGTTGAATAAACTAGCTTAATCACGATTAAGTTGTGTGATTGATTTATTCGTTAAACTAATATATTTTATTATAACCTAATCACAATTAAACAATGTGATTAGACTAGCTATTTCTACATATCCTACTTACAATGTGGCATTTTGGCTAGCAGCACATTTATTCTAAATTTATAAATATGAACTGATGCATTTTATTTCTTGAGTGGAATTTAGGCTTGCTCACTCCTATACATTTTTGGGGTTTTTTCATTTTTCCTTTTTATTCTATTTTTCCTTTTTTTTTTTATAAATAATTTCCAGAATACAATATTATTTACAACTCATTAATTGAAATAAAATAGCCAATCATATTTTGATCCTATGAATCATAGGACCCTAATAGTGGCTCCAACTGGGGATGACATCCTCCCTCTGAGGTGTCAAGAATGTTGTATATCAATAGCCTTGGTCCATTGTCTTTAGTCTTTTATTATATATATGAATTGATTTATTGTTGTTGTAGATATGGAAGCCTCTCATCCGGAGCTTATGGCCTTCACCTCCGGCTTTAACTTTTTGATGGAAGCCACCCACACTGACAGTTAGAAGAATAGAATGGTATTTACAATGTTTCGAGTGAAAAAGTGATTTATCCTTGAGGAAAGTAATGTTTGAGTTTTCTGCCATTGACAGGTCCACCAGGCAACTTTTCTACAAACATATCTTTAAGAAAAAATGCATTATTTCCTCTGTAAGTGTTGGCTCTTAAGAGACAATCCCTTAGCTGTGAAAGGAATAAATGCTTAAGAAATTTTTAGAAATATATGTCACAAAATTAATTATATCAGGTGGTCTTTTTTCACTCCCTTTGGAAATTAATTCTTTAAAGCCCTCAATAATCTGATATAATGAAACATTCTACAATGCCATTAACTGTTGATATCTGAATGAAAAGAAGAACTATGGAAGAAACTTAAAATGATATGTTGTAACACAAAATCTATCACTTTAAATCTCAGAATGAATTTAAGCAGAAAGAACAATTGGAGTGAAGGAGCGCATATTAAGGTTATTTAACTCTTACTCACATATGCAATTAAGAGACCGACAACTACTTTACTTCACTTCATTCAAAGAAGAAGGACACAAAATGATACAAGAAAAACAAATCACCATCAACAATTACAGGAAACTTGATTCTTCTTTCATTAATTTCTCAGAAAAGTACGTACAAAATTGTATTCTACCATAGTTCCAAAACTCAAAACCCTCCTTATTCTTACTATCTTGCTTAAATACATACAAAAGCAGTTTCTAACTTCTATAACTACTTGAAACTACTCAAATTACCTAAACTATCTAAACTACTTATTACATTGCAATTAAGGACATCATTACAGCCTCGATCTTTTAACAAAGAAAGATAAATAAAACTTGGAATATTAATCTATTTTTTGAATCTAATTTGTTGCTGATGTGTTTCCCTGAGGTGTCGATGTGTTTCCCTGAGGGTTTGATGTAACTCCCTAAGGTGTTGATGTGTCACCTAGTGAATTAGTCATCCATGCCTTGCATTTTTTCCAGAATTCAATGTTGGTCTTAGGAGAATTGACCAACTTGTGATACTCTATATGAAAGCAGTGATCCTGGTAAAATTAGGCCTTTCCACAAACAAGGTCTTAATCATCCATAATAATTGAAAATTTCTATGCAAGAAATTGACAATTGTGGCTCCTTTTAAGACTGCAATTTTTTCATGAGTATTATCAATCTTGATTTTTTCTCCCACTAAAAAATTCTCATATGAATCCAAAGATAGAAAATTTCCTTGCAGATCCTAGCATGATGGCAGCCCAACTCTGGTCCTTTTGTCAAACATGGTGTTGAATTTATCCACAGCGTATTTGACCTATGTCAATTCCTTCTCTGCTGATTTCCTGCAAGTATTCTTCACAATCAACTTATTAATTTCTAAAACACATAATGTTTTATCTTTGATTTCATACTCCTCTAGCTCTTGATCTGTCTTCAAATTGACAAATTCAATAAACGTTTTTTCCCATAGAGCTCTGTTAAGTAACTTCTTCTTATCAACGAGAATGAGCTCCTATAAATCTGTGATTATTCTTTTTTCCCCTGATACTATAATCAGTAATTCCCAAATTGTTTTCATTACTTCAAGAATTTTGTTCCACACAATATCCTTTCCTTGAATTGAAGACATGTTTCCCTTTACTTTTCCTTTATGACTCTTGATTTCTTCATAAGTAGTCTAGCAATCAGATTTATATTTATTAACTTCTCCATCTTTGGCATGTATTATTTTCATTGTTGTATCAAGATAACTCTGAGTTTTCTTGAGATAAACCTATGCCATCTTCAATTATGTGCTCAATTGGGACAATCTAGCTATTGGATCATCATTTCCAGATGACAAAACTATGGTGCAGGTATGTGATTCAATCTGACCTTGCAAATTAACCACTATCTCCTTTAATTTAGAAATTTCCTCATCTTTCTGCAACAGATGTTGTAAAAGATTTTCCTTCTCATTTTCCACCTCTGTTGCCATTGAATGCTCTCCAGTAGGTAGCTTTAGCTTTTTCTTCAACACATTAATTTCTGATTCTGCACTTTGTAATAATTTTTGCACAACTGATCTATCATTGGGATCCACTCCAACTTTTACAATTATTTTCTTCAATTCTTCATTTTGAGTTGAAAGAGCTTTGGAATTAGCCTTCTCTAACTTTAGTTGCATGATTAATTTTCCCAACATATTCTCAGCCTTATAAGCAGCTGCACTAGTTTTAGTTAAGTCATTAACAATAAATTGACCAGTTTGCATGTGTAAGTTAACTTTATCTAGTAAAGGGATATTTTTAGTATCAACAGTTAGATTTACAGTTTTAAAACTACTGGATGACCCTACTATCATTTCAGATGGGTGAGAGAAATAAATTTTCAACTGATCCCTTTCTAAATCCATAACAGTCAACAATCTAGTTTGATCCGGCATAAAATGTTACTCAGCTTGAGCCTTCATACTAGCTATGATCTTCTGGTTCTTTTCCGCAATTTGGCAAAAAACCTGCTTGATCAAAGGTACTTGATCATGAATAGCTTCATGTCTTGATGGTGAAACTGGAGCATTTTGAGTATCACGTAATTGAATTAAGAAACCAAGCTCTATGTTTGGTATTTCTTCAATTAACTTAGCTCTTTTCTCGGCTCTCTGTTCTTCATCCTCATAATCAACAACCTTTTCTTTACTTCTTTTACTTAACCTTTCAGATATGTTTGGAGTCTGAATGCTAGTACTACCAAAGCCTTCAAAACCTTTGTTAGCTATCTTCTCAATCTCAAGCTTACTGTCATGAACAAAAGCAGAATAACCATTTTCAACTCTCCTGTTAGAAATCACCCTTGTGTGGATCATAAGCCCATTTCTCACCTAATAAAAAATGCATGTCTTCTAACATTTGGTTTGCCTCATTTGTTGCTTGTCTCATATTTACTATGAATAGTCCAACAGACATAGGTAACTTGAATAGATGGCATTTCTTCACTAGAACAAAATGTATCTAATCTAAATTCAAGCTTTGTCTAATAAACTCCAAGGAGAACATTCTCATGGGGATAAATATGGGTAATCTATAAGGCTCAATCCCAGATCCATACAACCTAATTTCTGAATAATCATCATACACAAACAAATCTCCAAATTTTCAATTAACACTAAGTTGAAGAAACACCTGGGCCTTCGACATAAAACATGGAGGAGTAATTCCATTCAAAATATGATTGGCATGAAATAAGCAACAAAATAAAACAACCCTCCATCATTAGGTTCATTTCTTATTACATCTGTGCAAAACACCAATGATTGCATTTTCTTATTTGAATCTATAATATTCAACCCCAAATGTATAAATTCTTCTACATTTTGATATAAGAATAAATAATTAATCAGTGAGGGAAACCTAAAAGACGCAGTGAGGGACAGGATCATAAGCTAAGAATAAATTCTCTCTTGCCAATAAGAAGGAATGTATAACACCACAATGGGCTTCATCATTAGAGAAAATAACCCAAGCACCGACCTATCAATTCGAGCAACATCCTCCTTCCCAAGTATCTTTGACAAAAATTTCAGTATGGGCTTGACCTCTGCATAAAAAATCTCCAAGGGAAACTCTTTATCATTTGGACTTTAGAAACAATACCACCTATGTAAAATCTTGCTCTGCAAGACTGTCATAAAGTTCCACCAATGATTCTTCAGTAAAATTGACATAAGACTCTGACTCAGGATAACAGAGGGCTTGACGTATATCACAAAGAATTTACTAGGGTACAATGTTGATACTAGCCAATGTACGTGATAGGCCTCTAAATTAGACATAAAATAAGGCCCATCTAACCTTTCTTTAGCCCATCTACCTTCCTTATGCACATGAATATATATATCAAATCTCTCCTTCTGCACTTAATAATGTTTTCTTATGCTTCAATATTTTCTTAGGAAGGTTTAAAGGTAATTGCATATTTGTGCCTAATATTGGTTATTTTTGTAGAATATTGTGAGAATATTTGGCATATTGTGCAGATTTAGAGGAGATAATGTAGGGACTTGCTCTCTGCCACTAGAAGATCAATATTGGAAAATAAATGAGCACAATTTCAAGAAATTATGGAGAAATCTTAGAGATATTCAAAGGGGTTTTCCACCCTCTTTAACTATCAAAGGCGGCCAAGCAACTCTAAGAGGAGTGCACTCAATATTTTTTGACTTGGAGTCAAGTGGACTCAATCACCCCAAATATTCTCTCCATCAATTCGAGTTCCAGAGGCATCCAATCAACTCAAAGAGGAGAGTAGTCAATCTATGTTTACTTGGAGTCTACAACAATTTGAATTCCAGAGGCAGCCAAGCAACTCAAGACCAAGTGCACTCAAGCCATATTTCACTTGGAGTCAAGTGGACTCGATCACTATTTTCTAGGGAGTTGTTTATACTTTCCCTGTAGAATAAATAGAGAAAAGCTAGAGCTAGGAAGAGTTATTCGATTCTTCAATTCCATTTTGGGGAATTTTGCTGCAAGCTATTAAGCTTTTTATTGTACTTAGTGATTAAAATTTTAGAAATGTAACAAGGCTATTTTCTTCCTCAAATGAGCAGACAAACTCCATTTTACTGATTTATTTCAAGTGAGTTGGGCTCGTGGGTTAGGACCCAATCCATTTGCCTCAGCTTCTCTGTTGTTGTCATCATTTCCTTTCCGTTATTTAGCTAGTTTTATTTCTAATATGTTCATTATCGTTATAGTTTTCTGCTGTAGATTTAATATGCTTATCTGCACTGTAGAATAGTTGATGAACTCCATAAAACTGTGAGGCAGCCTTCACCTAACATCTCTGTCGATAGATATCAAGGAGGGTAGACCTTCCCGCAGACCACAAATGCTTTCTGGGTTATGATTATCTGTTTCTAGGACTAGGCTAGAATTGTTTTTTGTCTTTAGCATGCACTCTCCATCTTTCTTGCATAACTTGACAGTTTAATTGCAGGCACAGGTAGCCACGGAGAAGTTCATTGGCGCCTTCCCGCTTCATTTTCCATCTCTGTCTTCACGGTCTGAACACTGTTGTTACGCCTTCATTCCCCTCCTTTCTCTTCTTATCAGCTATCGCGCCCTTTTTTATTCACAAAACACTTCAAAAAACTGAAAGTTTGACCTCTGCCCTCGCTATGTTGTGAAGCTAGCTCCAAAAATAGAAGAAAAGAGATATCAACGCCTTAGAAATAAGCCACTTCGAGGGGGCAACCTCCAATACATTACATGAATGAAAAATTCTTGGATTCTACAAATTACAAAACCTCCTTTCTATATATAGGATTCCATGGGGCCATAATGTAATCCTAGTGGGGCCACAATGTAATCCTAGCTGACCTAAAAATAATAATTTAAGGGCACAATAATAACAATATGGGGGTTACAGGGGTACAATAATAACAATAAGGGGGTTACATTAACAACAATAAGGGACTATACTAGTAATATAGGAACCTAACATGCCCCTCTCCTTCAAAAAAGTGTTGTCCTCAACGCTTGAGTAGCTCTGGGTGCTTCTGTATAAAATTCTCATCCTCCCATGTAGAATCTTCAGTGGGTAAGTTCTTCCACTTGATGAGATACTCCGAAATTGATCGATTCCGTAGTTGTCGAGTTCTTGTTTCCATGACCGCTTCAGGTTCCAATATGATTTTTCCTTCCTCATCAAGTTCTGGCAATATTGTTTGAACTGGAAGATTTTCACCTATAACCTTCTTTAAGCATGAAACATGGAAAACTGGATGCACTCGTGAAGAAGCAGTAAGCTCCAATTTGTATGCCATAGTACCAATCTTTTGCAACACCTTGTAAGGACCATAGTACTTTGGTGATAATTTATTATCCTTCTTAGCTTGCTTGAGGGACATTTGTTTGTATGGTTGTAGCCGTAAAAATACCCAATCTCCTACATCAAAACTTCTCTCGCTGCGATGTTGATCTGCCCGTTGTTTCATTCGATTTTGTGCCAAATTCAGGTTATCCTTTAAGAGTTGGAGAACTTCTTGCTGATGCTCGATGTGATCTTCCACTGCTTGAACCTTCGAATTTTCCCTTAAAGATGATGTGATGGATGGTGGATGATATCCATAAAGTGCCATAAATGGGGTCATTTTTGCCGCAATATGGAAGGAAGTGTTATACCACCATTCAGCGAGAGGTAACCACTTGACCCATTGTGTTTGTTTATCAGATACAAAACAACGAAGATATCCTTCCAAACATTTACTTACTATCTCAGTTTGACCATCAGATTGAGGATGATAAGATGAGCTATGAGCTAATTGAGTACCCAAACAAGAAAATAACTCCGTCCAAAAATTTCCAGTAAAAATGGGATCTCTGTCGCTCACAATAACCATTGGGTTTCCATGTAGCTTTTGAATTGTGTCCATAAATGTAGTAGCGACTATACTTGCTTTAAATGGATGAGATAATGCACAAAAGTGTGCATACTTGGTAAGTCTATCAACTACCACCATGATGACACTCTTTCCTTCGGACTTAGGTAAACCCGTGATAAAATCCATTGAAATCTCCTCCCAACGTTGACTTGGAATGGATAAAGGTTGTAGAAGTCCCAGGGTCTTAATTGTCTCAACTTTATTCTGCTGGCAAACCAAACATTCTGCCACAAACTTTTGAATATCAGATTTAAGGCCATCCCAAAAAAAATCTTTCTTCACCCCGTGGTAAGTTTTTAAAAATCCTGAGTGTCCTCCTAAAGGAGAAGTGTGCAATTCCAAAAGAATCTTTTGTTTTAGTTGGGAATTCTTACAAAGATATAAGCGATCTTTGTACCATAAGGAATCATTTTTCCAACTAAATGTATCAGATGTACTAGGATCTTGCTGCAACTTTTGAATGAGTATCCATACCTCTTTGTCCTTCTTCCATTCATCTCTTGCTTCAGTTATCCAATCTGGTTGGATAATAGAAATGGCACAAAGAAATGCTTCCACCTCTTCATTCTTTCTTGAGAGTGCATCTGCAACAACATTAAGCTTCCCTTTTTGTATATTATTTCAAAGTCATAACCCAACATCTTTGTGACCCATTTTTGCTGCTCTTCTGAAGATAGTCTTTGTTCCAAAAAGTGTTTAAGACTATCATGATCAGTTTTTACCTTGAAGTGTCTTTCCATTAGGTAAGTTCTCCATTTCTTTAGTGCATGCAGTATTGCTAACATTTCCTTCTCATAAATAGGTTTCTGTAAATACTTTCCTTTGATTGGACGACTTTCAAAAGAAATGGGTCTTCCTTCCTGCATTAAAACTGCACCAATTCCATTTCCTGAGGCATCACATTCCACAATAAAGGTTTTTGTGAAGTCTGGTGTAGCTAAGACCGGTGCTAGGCACATTTCCTCTTTAAGACGTTCAAAGGCCTTAGTTGCTTCAGGAATCCATGAAAATGCATCTTTCCTCAATAATGTTGTTAGAGGTGCTGCTATTCTCCCATAATTATTAACAAACTTGCGATAATACCCTGTTAACCCGAGAAATCCTCGCAACTGCTTTATGGTTGTGGGAACTTTCCATTCCTTAATGGCTTTAATTTTGTTAGGGTCCACTTTAACACCCTCGTGAGATACAATATGACCCAGATATTCTACCTCTTGTACTCCAAAGAAACATTTGGACTTTTTTGCATATAATTGTTTCTCCTGCAATAGTTTGAGCACCCTGTCAACATGTTCAACATGATCCTTCCAAGACCTGCTGTAGATTAGTATATCATCAAAAAATACTAGCACAAATTTTCTAAGGAAGGGTTTGTAAATGGAATTCATCAACCCTTGAAATGTAGAAGGTGCATTGGTAAGGCCAAAAGGCATGACCAAAAATTCATAATGACCCTCATGAGTTCGAAATGTTGTTTTTGGAATATCTTCAGTCTTCATTCTAATTTGATGATATCCTGAACGAAGATCCAACTTGGTAAAATAAATTTCTCCATGTAATTCATCCAATATTTCATCAATCATAGGAATGGGAAATTTATCTTTAATGGTGATCTTATTGAGCTCCCTATAATCCAGACACATGCGTCGTGATCCATCCTTCTTGTGTACCAATACTACAGGAGTAGAGAAAGAACTTTGACTAGGTTGAATTATACTCGCCTCTAACATTTCTGCAATCATATGTTCAATTTCACTCTTTTGGACATAAGGATATCTATAAGGTCTGATGTTTGGAGAAACACTTCCTAGAATCAAATGAATAGAATGATCATTATCATGAATAGGTGGGAGTCCTTTGGGCGTTTCAAACACCTTGGAATGATTGTCCAAGACTTGTTGGAAATCTGCAGAAATAGATGATTTTGATGTTGGAACTTCTAGTGAGCATAACTGTGCAATTACGCCTCGTTGGTCTTTCTTTAGAAGCTTTGTCATGACATTAGAGCTTATTATCTTTCCTGGCTTCCCTGGAATACCCCGTAATTCAACTTCCTTTCCTTTTGAAAAAAATTTCAAGAAATGTTCTTGAAAATTAAAAGCTACCATCCCCAAAGATTGTAACCATTGTACTCCTAGTACAACATCAGCACCTCCCATAGGAATGGAAAGAATTGGACTATTCAATACATATTCCCCCATGGTTAGTTTGATATTATGGCATTTTCCAGAGCAATTTATAGTTCCTCCATTTTCAACCATCACTTGACATTATGGTGTTGGGTATAGGAAACAATTCAATTCCTTGGCTACCTTACAATGAATAAAATTATGGGTGCTACCTGAATCAATCAACATTATTACCTTTTTATTCTTGATATTTCCTTCTATCTTGAGAGTTTGAGGAGTGGTAATTCCTGCCAATGCATTACACGATACGGTCGAACTCATTTCTTCCTCTTCTAGGGCTGGTTTCTGGTGTATATCCTCTTCTTGTTCATTTTCTTCTTCCCCTTCACAATCTATGTAAAATAATTTCTTCTCAGCACACTTATGACCTTTAGTGTATTTTATATCACAACTATAGCAAAGCCCTTTTGCTCTTTTTTCTTCCAATTGTTGTGGTGTCAACCTTGTAGGTTGTGGAAATCTAGGCGTAGCAACACTTCCTTCTTTATAGAAAGGAGTGGTAGGCTTCCTTGTCGCCATAATTTTACATTTAATTTTTCTTGCCAACCTGAATGCCTTCTCCAATGAATCAGGTTCCAAAACGCGAACTTCATGTTGGATGTTATCCTTGAAAGTACCTATGAAGAGATCAATCCTGTGTTCCTCTGGAATATCAGTTACCCTTATATTCAATTTTTGGAAGTCCTCAATGTTCTCCCCCACTAAACCCTTTTCTTTGAGGTTTATCAATTGGCTAAAGAAGGTATTGCTCTTTGTATCCTCATAATGTGCTATCATTTCCTCCATAAAAATTGACCAAGTGACAATTTTTTTACGGGAGCAAAGCCATCGATACCATACAAATGTATTTTGTTCTAAATGTAAAGTTGCAATGCGTACCTTTTGTGTGTTTTGCACATTATGGAGATCAAAATATTGCTCCATTTGTAGTATCCATGTGACGGGATCCTTTCCATCAAACTTCCTCATATCCATTTTTGGAATATGGTGGTTCTTCCCGCTAACATTAGATTTTATGAAGTCACGATTAACATTTGTTTTGTTCTCATCATGAGTTTCCTCTACTATCTTTTCGCCATTAGGAAACATTTCTTGTATCAACTTTGTCAAACCTTCCATGTCTGCTTTTAGATCATTCTTCATGTTTTCCATGTTGTCTTTCATTTTTTCATCGATCTTAGCTTCCATGTCATCCATCTTAGATTCCATGCCATCTATCTTAGATTCCACACCTTTCTTCAAACCATCCATCTTCGCTTCCACGCCTTTCTTCAAAACATCCATTTCATTTTTTTTTGCTCTTTGCGAAAGCGAAAATTGGTGCACTTGCTCTTGTAATTTTGATAGATCATGTTGCAATTCTTCATTGTAATGTTCCAAAATTTTCATGAGTAAATTGGAACATTAATTTTTTCTCATATTATGTAGTAGGTGAATAAAAAGGAAGAGAAGGCCTCTTAACATGAATAAAACCCTTCCTAATGTGAAAAGGGAACCTTTGAGCAGCTTATTCTGCACCTCCAAGTGTGAAAAGGGCTAATTGTATGAGGACAAGGTCAAGTTGACCAAGTCAACCAGCGCAGCCTAAGGAGGAGTAGCTTGCCTAAGAAGACAACGCAGTTTTGGAGGGAAGAGATTCAAATGAAGATGGAAACCCTAAGAGGTGGGACCCAAGGTGAAGGAGCTCACCACTTCATAAGGAGGAGAAGGGCAGCATGGTGGGGTTAGCTTGTGTATTTCGATTTCTTGTCTACTTAGACAATTTCTGCAAACTCCTGCTACTTAGCAGAGTTTGGAGGAATTCTTGTTCAGGAATTCCTTCTCCTTCATGGAGTGATCTCTTGAAGGGGGTTGTGTTTCATTTCTCCCACATCTGGATTGTAGGCCAAGAATTTCTCACATCAGAGCTCATTCCAAATCTTGTCTTGTGGCCAACTCATGTTCCATCCACTACAATGCAGTTCACTGGGTAAACTGCGTTATTTTTGTGAGGCAGTAGCTACAGGGTTTGATCCCTTGCTTGAGAGCTGATTCTTTGGAGGAAGGGCCAACCCTTCTCTCGGAAAGCTCTATATTTCATTCCTTCTCTGTATTTGAGAATTTTCAGATATATTTATACTTAGAGTTGCAGTAACTGTGTTTTCCAGCTATATGTATTTGCAGATCTGCACTTGTACACTTTGTATTTTCATGAAACGCCTTGAGGGTGATCTTTATTGTGTATAAAGAGGAAAGGAATCACATTTTATTAGCCATTGGATGCTTGTTCATTTCTAATCTGATATTTCATGTTATTCTCTGGATAAACCCTAGATAAAATAACGTTGTTCTTGATTCAGTGCTTTCTGCACAAGCTAGGCTATGGGATCTAAGCTCATTTGAGGCATATAGAAATAGGGAGATTTGTTTATATGAGCTAGAGTCATTTGTTTTACCTCAAATTCTACATGTGAGCTATATATCATGTCTACTAATGGATACAAGTCCCATTTCTCACATGTATAGCGTTATTTTCTGGAGACATCTGTTTTGTGCTTACTTGTTGCTGCAATTTTCAGCTAGTTCACTGTGGGAGATCTAAATAACCTGCTTAAGGTTATTTCTTTGAGCTTAAATTCTGCAAGGAGGTATAATTATATATTTTCTAAGGCATTACAGTAGTGGTTGGCCTTATCTTCACATCTGCTTCCTTATACAGTGTCCCTAAGGAGCTTGCTGCAGCAATTCCTGAATAGGGAAAATCACATATCTGTAGACAGAGACTGCAAAAGGCCAGGTAGCCTCTAGTTCTCTCCCTTATTTGGAAGGAGACATAACCAGTAAATGCCTCAGCAGTCCATCTCTAGCACAGACTTGTGATATTTTTGAAAAAGGAATATTACAGTGGTATCAGAGCATGATCTCTAGCACTGCTTGTGAGATCAAGCTTTCAGAAAACTAAAGAGAAGAGCAAGGAGAAGCTATCTTGGCTCAGCCTATGGATTTCAGATCCACCCAAAGAATAAAAAGAAGAGGAGAACAAATATGGAGAGAATGAGGTTACTCTCATCCATTTTTCAAATCAGAAAGGAGCCTCTCCAAAGGGGTTCAACCAATGGGAAAGAAAGGTGCAGTGAAACTCCAAGAGGGTTTCAAGATGAGAAAAGCTGTAGTGAAACCTCTATAGGGTTTCAAGAGGTAGGAGAATATGAAATCACTTCCTATGCTCATGAAGGAAGTGAAGAGTATGGAGGGCCACAAGAGGAAGTGGATAGATGGCCAGAGGAGGTGGAGCATTCTTCTCCACTTGAGGAGGCTTCTACTAGCGCTGTCTAGTTCATAAAGGAGCAGCCCACCATATCAGTAGTTAGATCAGCCAACAAATTAGAGAGAGGGACTCTTGCAACCATACAAGATGTATCAAAGACCCACAAAGGTATGCAAAAATTCCCATGCAGTGACAATTCAGAGAATTTCATAGGAGGTTTGGGAAATTTGCATTCACATGGCCCAAGATCGAAACTTCATGCTGATAAAGAGAAGCAAGTTTATACACCGCTATACAATAGGGTTTTGATCGAAGAGGGGATCATCACTCATTCCTTTGCATCCTTATTGAGTTGCATGCAGCATGAGGAGTTATGGTGCAAGGACTTGGGGAGCATCATGCATGAGGTGCCATCTCCTAAGGATGTCTTGTCCTTAGCACTCTTGGATTCTTGTGGATTCAAGGGTTTGATTGGTCAGAGGCCTTTCCTAGAAATTCTTCAAGGGGTTACATCTCAACATCCCATGAGGTGTAAGGAGGAATACTTGCTTTGGGATAATGGCAGTCTTCATTGGGAAGATGCCAAAGGAGAGAAGGATTGGGGACAACCATACCTTAACAGAGGAGAGTGGATGGAGAGAAAGAGGCTTGTGAGCCACTTGCATATCTATGACACAGGGCAGCAAGAGGCAAAGCTGTGCTGGCTACTAAGGAGAGAGTTTGGACATCATGAGACATGTCCTTTTCTCAAGGGTATGTGGATGGAAGGAGCTTGGCAGGAAACTTTCATCATGGGACAGCAAGGAGTGTGGATGCATTATGATGGTAGGGTCATTTTGTTTCCACCACATATGATGAGTGATGGAGGTATGAAGAGGCAGTAAGGATATTTTTTGCTTTGGAGGATTGGAAGAGAGTAAGGGAAAAATTTCTCTCCCACTTGGCATAGTGTTGCAAGGGTGAAGTATGTCACTATCATGGTGCAAGAGGTGTTTTCATCATGGAGGAGACCCCTCATATATGGCAGCATTATGGAGAATACCTTTGACAAACTACATGTCAAAGGATGGAGCTATATTTTGGCCGGGGCTTACTTGCATGAGTCAACAACGTTGTCTCTTTGGAGCAGTGACCTATGGATGAAATGTGCCCAACGGAAGTGTGGTGGTTCCATAACCCACATGTCCCAGGATCATTTCATACTTGTTGCACTTGAGAGACAAAGAGGAGGTGAGATGGATAAGGTAGTCGTGTATTACTATGCTACATTCTTCTTGACTTGGATACCCAAGCATGAGAAGAAGGATCTTTTCGCAGCACCTAGTTCATTCCACTTCATGGGAGCATGCCAAACAACTATGGAGGTTTCATTCATGGATCCATACATCATCTTACTCCCGGTATATAGTAAGAAATATGTTTTTTCATTGGCTGAATTGTATAGCCTTACCATTATTTTGCAGTGCTTGGCTCCACAAGTGGGCGCTTATTCATTAAGCTCCATGAGAATTATTGGGCCAGACTATGTGATGGAGGCAGCCATCTCTCATATGGCCTTGTGCAAGTGTTTATTTCCATGCATGTTTAGCTTATATATTCAGCCACCTCCTATACATTATCAGAAACAAGAGCATGCATTAATTTACATAAAGACAACTTGCCAGATCACTTCTTCAAGCAGCAGTTTGGAAAACTGCGCTGTGACCACTTGGGAGACTGTTGGTACACTATTGAACACCATGAGACCTTCATTACTTTCCCCATATTATTGCTGATTATGTTCTCTTTTTCTGATGCTGCTATTATCCTTATGGGGAGCATGATTAGGGGAGTGGCACATAAGGAGGATGTGTCCTTATTGGGAGAAAACTCCCATATTTTCTGCAATGCATGTTCTAAGGGGAACATGGAAGGAGACATGGCCTCTACAACGACACATTTGTTATTTAATGAGGAGGGCCATGAGATGGATGGGTTGTCATGTGGTAGTGATTTCCTATCCATTATGTGTGTGATGGATTGGGCCAGCTTGATGCACAGCACTAGGAGAGAGACAGAATGGGATAGGAATTCTTGCCTATCATGTTCAGTCATTCAACCCACCTACACTTCAGGAGCCAAAGGTGGAGGGGATTCTTTGTGAGTTACCATGCTGGAGGGTGACTCATTTTATATGGATGATAGCTTGGGGGTGGAGGTTTCACTTTGGGGGAAATAAGATTTCCCAGGCATCTTGCACTCCATGCCTTGAGAAGACCTCTAGACCACACATGGTTGTCTCCTTGAGCACCTTCTTTCTCATGATCATAGTCATTTGGGGAAGTTTCACCAAGTGCTAATCTATATGCTTGGGAGAGGCACTATGGAGTTTCATGGATGAGATGGCATCATATTCTTTGGAGGATTCCATCATATGCTGATGCTACCGGAGGAGGTAAAGAGATTCACTCGGTTCTATCCTTGCAGTTGCTTGAGGACAAACAACATTTGGGAGGGGAGGACTGTAATGTTCCAAAATTTTCATGAGTAAATTGGAACATTAATTTTTTCTCATATTATGTAGTAGGTGAATAAAAAGGAAGAGGAGGCCCCTTAACATGAATAAAACCCTTCCTAATGTGAAAATGGAACCTTTGAGCAGCTTATTTTGCACCTCCAAGTGTGAAAAGAGCCAATTGTATGAGGACACGGTCAATTTGACCAAGTCAACCAGCGCAGCCTAAGGAGGAGTAGCTTGCCTAAGAAGACAACGCAGTTTTGGAGGGAAGAGATTCAAATGAAGATGGAAACCCTAAGAGGTGGGACCCAAGGTGAAGGATCTCACCACTTCATAAGGAGGAGAAGGGCAGCATGGTGGGGTTAGCTTGTGTATTTCGATTTCTTGTCTGCTTAGACAATTTCTGCAAACTCCTGCTGCTTAGCAGAGTTTAAAGGAATTCCTGTTTAGGAATTCATTCTCCTTCATGGAGTGATCTCTTGAAGGGGGTTGTGCTTCATTTCTCCCACATCTGGATTGTAGGCCATGAATTTCTCACATCTGTAGCATTATTTCTGTAGCAGAGGACGCTGTGTTGCTGGGCAGTGCAGTGGGAGGGTTACCTCATCTTCTCTTGTGCATTTCCATTCAGTGGAGGGAGTTTCTCTTGCATTGAAGGAGCTGTATAGGAGATTTCAGAGCTCATTCCAAATATTGGCTTGTGGCCAACTCATGTTCCATCCACTACAATGCAGTTCACTGGGTAAACTGCGTTATTTTTGTGAGGCAGTAGCTACAGGGTTTGATCCCTTGCTTGAGAGCTGATTCTTTGGAGGAAGGGCCAACCCTTCTCTCGGAAAGCTCTATATTTCATTCCTTCTCTGTATTTGAGAATTTTCAGATATATTTATACTCAGAGTTGCAGTAACTGTGTTTTCCAGCTATATGAATTTGCAGATCTGCACTTGTACACTTTGTATTTTCATGAAACGCCTTGAGGGTGATCTTTATTGTGTATAAAGAGGAAAGGAATCAAATTTTCTTAGCCATTGGATGCTTGTTCATTTATAATCTGATATTTCATGTTATTCTCTGGATAAACCCTAGATAAAATAACGTTGTTCTTGATTCAGTGCTTTCTGCACAAGCTAGGCTATGGGATCTAAGCTCATTTGAGGCATATAGAAATAGGGAGATTTATTTATATTAGCTAGAGTCATTTTTTTTACCTCAAATTATACATGTGAGATATATATCATGTCTACTAAGGGATACAAGTCCCATTTCTCACTTGTATAGCGTTATTTTCTGGAGACAGTTGTTTTGTGCTTACTTGTTGCTGCAATTTTCAGCTAGTTCACTGTGGGAGATCTGAATAACCTTCTTAAGGTTATTTATTTGAGCTTAAATTATGCAAGGAGTTCGAATTATATATGTTCTAAGGCATCACAGCAGTGGTTGGCCTTATCTTCACATCTGCTTCCTTATACAGCGTCCCTAAGGAGCTTGCTACAACAATTCCTAAATAGGGAAAATCACATATCTGTAGAAAAATACTACAAAAGGCCGGGTAGCCTCTGGTTCTCTCCCTTCTTTGGAAGGAGGAATAACCAGTAAATTCCTCAGTAGTCCATCTCTGGCACAGACTTGTGATATTTCTGAAAAAGGAATATTACATTCATCTTCATGAGTCATAGTAGAGCCTTCTGAAGGCTTAATGGGTGTTGAATTATTTTTACGGGGAATTTTTTTTTGAACCCAATACTGATATATATTCTACAATATTCCCTTGGAATAAATTCAAATTGATTCTTCAAACAAGACTTATGCAATTCGTAAAAAAAAAATACACACCTTTTTCTTGCTTTTGAGGAGCTCGATATTGAAATTGGATTATCTTTGTGATTGTGGCTCTTAAATATATAAAATTGGGACTGAGGTAGCCTTCTGAATTACATTTCGAATGCCATAGGTCTGACTTTATTTGGATTCTCCAAGTCAAAGTTATGTCAAATCTCCCATAGTGGCCTAATTATGGACTAGTTCAGTAGAGCGAACTTGTACGACTTGCCACGTGTCACTGTTTCATATTTTAGGTCTGAAATTGATAGCAAAGAAACTACAGTCCGTGTGATTGCGACCACTTTTTACAGCACTCCAATCTGATTCTCAGAGAGAGAGTTATGAAGATATTCCCAGGATCACCTCTTTGAGATGAAATTCAGGAGCCTGAAAAAGCACTACCTTCCACAGATCATTTCTCTAAAAATATTGCGAACCAAGCTCTGAAATATTTTGACGATTTTCCTCAGGATTTCAACTTTGTTCCCTAAAAATTTCAGATTCTGAACCTTCGTAGAAAACAATTTATAGCGCAAATTCCACGATGCCCTGTTTAGATTAAATTGAGGAGCCTGCAAAAAGACCTAACTTCCATAGATCATATCTCCGAAAATATTGCGAAGCAAGCTCTGAAATGTTTTTTCGATGTTCCTTAGGATTTCAAATTCATACCCTAAAAATTTCAGCTTCTAAAACTTTGTAGAAAAAAATTTATATCGAAAATTCCACGATAACCTGTTTGGAGCAGCGAAACCCTAGAATCCAAAGCTCTGATACTAAATGTTGTGAAACTAGCTATAAAAATAGAAGAAAAGAGATATCAACGCCTTAGAAATAAGCCACTTTATGAAGGCAACTCCAATAATATTTATGAATGAACAATTCTTGGATTCACAAATTACAAAACTCCTTTCATATATAGAGTCCATGGGGCCATAATGTAATCCTAGTGGGGCCACAATGTAATCCTAGCCGACCTAACAATAATAATTTAAGGGCACAATAATAACAATATGGGGGTTACAAGGGTACAATAATAACAATAAGGGGGTTACACTAACAACAATAAGGGACTATACTAGTAATATAGGGACCTAACACACTCCTCGAACTTCCCGCTACCATACATCGCAATCGCACTGCGCAACCATTTTCCCTTTTTCCCTTAAGACTTACCACAATCCCTTTTCACAATTGTTTCCATTTTTCCTTTAAGAAATTATTGCTCCCAATGCCGATTTCGATATTCGCCACGTCGCAAATAGCTCATCGCAACCTTTTCCCTTTTCTTTAACATTTACAGCTCTTTTCTATCGATCGTGATATTGCGATTGCGCTCCGCCGTCGGTCCCACTGCCACGTTACCCATCACATTTCGCACTTCACACCATTCAGTTGGTTTTTGTTAATACTTACCGCTCTTTCCACCGGTTGCGATATCGCATTACGCACGTCGCAATTTTTTCCTTGTCACACTTCGCACTTCGGAGTTCTTACCTCATCGCACTTCGCATTTCGCTCCCGCTCTCGAAAAACATTTCCGCTATCCCTTTAATTTTGCGATATTGCGATTGCGATATTGCATATCGTAACTTTTCCCTCCATTGCAATCTGCTATCGCACTTCTCAATTCATTCCTCTCCAAATCCCTTTCTGCGCTATAATAAGGTTTTATAAGGTTTAACCCCGCTCTTTCCACTTCTAAGCCTTGTTTCATGCGTTAAGCCCTCCATTAGCCACTTTATCCCTTTTATTTCCTCCAAGCTGCAAATCAACATTTTTCAATTAGAATTAAGTCATGGATAGCTTAGCTGCATGGGTAGAAGCATGGTAGATAGACCATAGGATAAGTAGAGTGCATTTAGCCATTTGGCCAAGTTAAGTGTGTTTTAGAATTAGTTTCCTTTCTACCATTTATTTTCAACAATAAATTTTAGTTTATTTTCAGTCATTTCCTTTTCTGCAAATTAAATTAGTTTCATTCATGTCATTTATTTTCAACAATTCAGTTTTCCTTTCTATCATTTCCTTCCAAAAATTTACTCTCCAGTTCTTATCATAGTTTAAGAAATATAACCCTTTCGTAAAGCAGAAGAGGATGACATGAACATATTTCATCTTATGTGTATATAGCACTTTCACCTCCAAGTTTGTACGAACCCCAGGTTGATAAAGTAAAGTAGGGCAGCCCCTGGGAGTTGCAGCACTCTCGGTACAATATCAGGGCTCACCTCTTTTTGGCGCCGTTTTCCGGGAGGTGTCTAGTAGATGCTTTGATTTTGTTTTTAGGATTGTTTTATGCTTTCCTTTATTTTCATGCCATTTCAGAAATATTTAAAAAAATACAAATTTTTTTATTTTCATGCCTCATAGGAGTAGGGATACTCTTATGACCATGTGGTGCAGTAAGAACCACATCACCATACACTTTTGAAGGTAGAAGAGATGGATGGATATGACGACAATGAAGGATATCTTATTGGATTTCCCATTCAAGATATGGACATCAGTGTACATATGAAGAACATCCCTCCATCTTTCCTTCCAAACTTCCATGGTATGAGGACAGAGGATCCATAAACATTTCTCTTTGAATTTGAGATACTTTGTAGGTCTTATGGATACTTATCACACACTCAAAAACTGAGATTGTTTCTTGCAACATTGAAGGATAGAGCTCTTAAATGGTTCATGAGTCTAGGTACTAATTCAATAAGATCGTGGAATTATATGCAAAAGATATTTCTAAAAAAATACAAAGATCGTGATCTTAGAGAAGAAATTTTTAGAATGAACCAAGAAGAAGATGAGAGCCTTGAGGATCTAATAGAGAGGTTCATGTATAATGTTAAGAGGGAAAAATTGCATCATTTAGGATTTGACACACTAAAAACCCTCTTACTTAGAATAATTAGGGATGAGTGGATTGATCTCCTTAATCTCATGAGTAAAGGAGATATATATCAATTGTCATTTGAAGAAATTTGTGAAACATGCAAGCGCATATCAGGAGGAAGAGAAAGAGTAAGTAAGTCAGCATCAACATTGGTAAGACAAGATGAACTTGGAAATTTTCTTGACAAATTTAAAACCGAAATTATTAGCGATCTAAGTGAACAAGTAGAAATGTTAAGAATGAAAAAGGAGAAAAAAGAAGATGTTGATATTTTTGTTATCCATGCAGAATCATATGCTACTAAATGTTGTTCATCATTCCCCAGGTTTAAAGAATTTTACGAGGAAGACAATGGAGCAAGGAAATCACCAAATAATTTATGTTATGTAGCTCCAAGGAGACCCTGGCAGCCTAGTCAACTTGATATGACGCAAGGACCCACTCCACAATTTCAAGCTTATTCACACCATCTCAAACTAATTGGCACACACTCCCTCCTTGGCAACCTTGGCCATCTCAACCCAAAAACCAATCTTGGAAACATGGTTGGAAAGGTCCTTATTGGGAAAATCCTCAACATCCTCAATATTTCCCTCAATATCCTCCATACCCGACTCCATGCTATCCCTACCATCCACCTCCACCACAACCACAGCCTCAACCACATCCATCTCATATATCCACCTCCACTCAACTAACTGTACCACCATTTCCAAACCCATACAATGAAGTATCTTAGCTCGCTTACAATGCTGAGGTACAACACTACCAAACATATCCTCTTGATCTAAATGGTTTGCATCTTAGTTCAAGAAAGGTACTGCAAAGAAGATATTTTCTTAATGTCATTGAAGGACAACATCAAGAAGAAGAAGATCCAAATGAGGAGATCAAAATATCAATGGTTGCACTTGATGAAGAGCCGGCATCAGAATCATATGTTGAGAAAGTTTCCTCATGTTTACCATCATTTCCTCCAAGTTTCCAAGAGAACAATCAACAAACATAGGAATATTTGAATGTCATAATAGAAGAGGACATCCAAGGTGATCCAAATCAGCAATTGGACCAGGGGCATCACAACTTTATTGACATATGGTTCCAAACAGTCATTAAGTTGCAGCAACACACTCTTCTGCAACAGTACTTGATACAATCCCAGTCAAAGAAATTAATCTCTTATATTCAGGTACATGTCAGAGCATGTCTTCCAAGTGCGCATCTGATTTTATCTGTCATCTTGATGTGTGCATGGCTCCTTGGAAGTATTCCTATACTTGAAAAAGGTTTTGTTTTTTCAAGTAGAGTAGGAAAGTGAAAAAAGAAAAAAAGAGAGGAAAGAATAAGATCCTAGGTGAAAACCTCCTTTGAGGCGCATAGGTAGACCTACTAGTGCAAAACCTTAAAGAGGCATCTAGTAGGCCTTATTAAAAAAAAATTGCATTCTCCATGTATCTCTCTCTAATGAATGTGGGTGTTCTCCAACCTTTGAAAGAAGAAAAACAACAAGTTGGCACAAAAATAAAATTCGGTCAACACCCTGGTTAAAGGTAGTCAAACTTGGACTTCCTCCTCCTATGCTCAGAAGCTCCAAAAGGACCACAAGAAGATTATCACATGCAGCTTCAGAACCACTAAAGACATCTTCAACAGCCATATCAACAACTTCAATTTCAGCTGCAAAAAAAAAATCAATGGTAAGGCTCAAGTATGCAATCATCTAACCCTTTCTTCAAATCTATTTTAGCTTAATAAAACATTAAAAAGTGTGAGAATGAAAGTTTTTTTATATAGCCAAAATCAGTAGCAGAGAAACCTTAGTCTTATCTAGCAACTAGCCTCACTTTTTCCACCAAGAAAAGGAACAAGACAAAGGTAAAAAGGACTTGAGAAAGTGGAAAGTAAACATTTCATTGTAATAGAAGACAAGGAGTGCCAAGGGATAACCAAGGGTGAACCCATTTCACAGAAAAAAGAATTGTGAGTTTACTTTGCATGCAAAAAAAAAAAGAGAGAGAAAAAAAAAGAAAAAAATCAAATAGAAGGTGGATCCACCACCTCTTGGCATGAAAAATAGATTTTCTTAAGGCATATGAGGACCTCCATGAAGCACCTACAATAATAAATGCAAGAAGAATAGCAGGAGGAGCAGCACATGGGCCAATAAATAGAAAATGAAATAAGCTAGCATGCAGGAAAAACCATAAGGCAGGGAGGATGAATAGGTTGTTCAGAGGATGAGCAACAGTTTCAGTAGGGGGTGATCATGGACCTCTAAATTAGACATAAAATAAGGCCCATATAACCTTTCTTAAGCCCATCTACATTCCTTATGCACATGAATATATATATTAAATCTCTCCTTCTGCACTTAATAATGTTTTCTTATGCTTCAATATTTTCTTAGGAAGGTTTAAAGGTAATTGCATATTTGTGCCTAATATTGGTTATTTTTGTATAATATTGTGAGAATATTTGGAATATTACGCAGATTTGGAGAAGAAGATAATGTAAGGACTTTCTCCCTGCCACTGGAATATCAAGTTTCGAGAATAAATGAACACAAGGTCAGGAAATTATGGAGAAATCTTAGAGATATTCAAGGGGGTTTTCCACCCTCCTTAACTATCAAAGGCAACCAAGCAACTCAAAGAGGAGTGCACTAAATATTTTTTGACTTGGAGTCAAGTGGACTCAATCACCCCAAATATTCTCTCCAGGAATTCAAGTTCCAGAGGCAACCAAGAAACTCAAAGAGGAGAGCACTCAATCTATGTTTTCTTGGAGTCTCCAGCAATTCGAATTCCAGAGGCAACTAAGCAACTCAAGACCAAGTGCACTCAAGCCATACTTCACTTGAAGTCAAGTGGACTCGATCACTATTTTCTAGGGAGTTTTTTGTAGCCGCCCTGTAGAATAAATAGATCAGAGCTAGAGCTAGGAAGAGTTAGTCGATTCTTCGATTCCATTTTGGGGAATTTTGCTGCTATTAAGATTTTTATTATGCTCAGTGATTAGACTTTCAGAAATGTAACAAGGTTATTTTCTTCCTGAAATGAGTAGACAGACTCCATTTTACTTATTTAGTTCCAGAGAGATGGGCTCGTGGGTTAGGGCCCAACCCATGTGCCTTAGCTCTCTGCCATTGTCATCCTTTCCTTTCTGTTATTTAGCTAGTTTTATTTCTGATATGTTCATCTATGTTATAGTTTGTTGCTGTAGATTTAATCTGCTTATCTGCACTGTAGAATAGTTGATGAAATCCTTAAAACTATGAGGCAACCTTCCCCTCTCATCTCTATCGATAGAGCTCGAGGAGGGTAGACCTTCCCGCAGACCAAAAATGTGTTCTAGGTTATGATTCTCTATTTCTAGGACTAGGCTAGAATTATTTTTTGTCTTGAGCATGCACTGTCCATCTTTCTTGCATAACTCGACAGTTTATTTGCAAGTGCAAGTAGCCACGGAGAAGTTCATTGGCGCCTTCTCACTTCATTTTCCATCCCTGTCTTCACGGCCTGAACACTGTTGTTACGCCTCCATTCCCCTCCTTTCTCTTCTTATAAGATGTCACACCCATTTTTATTCACAAAACACTTCAAAACAATGAAAGTTTGACCTCTGCCCTCGCTCATCGAACCTCCCGCTACCGTACATCACAATTTCACTACACAAAATTTTTCCTTTAAGACTTACTGCAATCCCTTTTTCAATTGCACATCGCACTTCGCAATCGTTTCCCTTTTTCCTTTAATAACTTACCGCTCCTGGCGCCGATTTCGATATTCACCACATCACAAATCACTCATCGCAACCTTTTCCCTTTTCTTTAACACTTACCGCTCTTTTCTTCCAATCGCGATATTGCGATCGCACTCTACCACCGGTCCCACTGCCACATCACCCATCGCATTTCTCACTTCACACCGTTCAGTTTGTTTTCGCTAATACTTACCGCTCTTCCCGCTGGTTGCGATATCGCATTTTTCACATCGCAACTTTTTCCCCGTCGCACTTCGCACTTCGCACTTCTTACCTCATCACACTTCACATTTCGCTCCCGCTCTCGAACAAAATTTCCGCTATCCCTTTAATTTTGTGATATTATGATTGCCATATTGCATATCGCAACTTTTCCCTCTATCACATCTTCGCTGTCGCACTTCTCAATTCATTTCTCTCCAAAGCCCTTTATACGCTATAATAAGGTTTTATAAGGTTTAACCCCACTCTTTCAACTTCTAAGCCTTGTCTCATGCGTTAAGCCCTCCATTAGCAACTTTAGCCCTTTTCTTTCCTCCAAGCCACAAATCAACACTTTTTCAATTAGAATTAATTTATGGATAGCTTAGTTGCATGGGTAGAAGCATGGTAGATAGACCATAGGATAAGTAGAGTGCATTTAGCCATTTGGCCAAGTTAAGTGTGGTTTTGAATTAGTTTCCTTTCTACCATTTCTTTTCAGCAATATAGTTTAGTTCTTTTCAGTCATTTCCTTTTCTGCAAATTAAATTAGTTCAATTCCTATCATTTCTTTTCAGCAAATCAAATTTCCTTTCTATCATTTCCTTCCAGCAATTTACTTTTCAGTTCTTATCATAGTTTAAGAAATAACACCCTTTCGTAAAGCATAAGAGGATGGCATGAACAGATTGCATATGCTGTGTACATAGCATTGTCACCTCCAAGTTTGTACAAACTCCAGGTTGATAAAGTAAAGTATGGCAGCCCCTGGGAGTTGCAACACTCTTGGTGCAATACCAAGGCTCACCAATTTGAATTCCAGAAAATGATGGGTTTTCGGGACACATGCAGACATAACACCAGACTTGACCATGGCTGAGTAAATGGGAGAATTCTTCTCATTGATTAAGACTTGTTGATAAAAAGGTAGGTGCTCAACTATGCACAGGGTATCCCTGACATCTTGTTTTGTATCCAAAAGCGGAATATGGTTGGAAGAGCTAGAGAGGGATGACTATTTAGCCATATATTTACTCATGGTGGCGACTGTACAAACGCGGAGGTGAAAGATTAACTGACTCAGACGACTCTTGGACAATTAGGACTGAAAACCAACAAGTGAAAAATCGAAACTTTAACATGTTTTATAGATGGCGCGGGATTTTTGAAATGAATGTGAATTAAATACATGAATTGGCAGATAACATACATATGAAATGACATATGAACTGGCTCACTTGATGGCGACGTTAATTGCCTACGTCATAGGTTGTCTACGTCACTGCGGGAGCACTCTGGATTACGACAAGCTCATCAGAGGTCTTCCCTCGCAAGTATCAGACTAAAGTCAAATCTATTTTTGAAAAAAGAGAAAATCAACAGTTATTCCAGGAGAATGATTTGGTGCTACGTTGGGATGCCAGGAGAGAAGACCATGGAAAGCATGGTAAGTTTGACAATTTGTGGTTTGGACTATTTAGAATTGCTGAAGTTTTGGAAAACAATACTTTTCTGCTCAAACATCTCGATGATGATCAACTAACTGGAGGCCCAGTCAATGGTCATTTTCTTAAAAATTTCTTTGTTTAGTGAGTTAGTTGAGTCATTCCATTGTAAATATCTGGTGTGATGTGTCAATAAATCTCCATGCCCCATTGGAATTTGTGTCTATATATATGGTCAGCCTTGAGTACAATCAACCAATGGTTAGTCCTAGTCATAATTTCCAAGAATTATTCTGAGTTTAAAGAGTTTTTTAAGGCATTGGTTCTAAATTCCTTGAAGCCTCACAGGGAGGACTTCATCCCCAATAGGAGCCACTGTTAGTGCTGTAATTTTTCAAATATTTTTTCGAAGTCTAGTCATCATTCTCTAAGGAATCAATCTTCCTTTTCAATTCAGTTGTAAGATGAAAGTGTCACTGTCAAAGTATAATGGTGAGAAAATTTCATTTCTACCTTCATTCAATTCCTTTCCCCTCTTTTACCTTTCATTTTTCCAAAAAACCCAAAGTCCAACGTTTCATTTCTTTCAAAACCCCTTTTTAACTATTAAAATCCATTTTTATAGTTAAAAATCAGCTCTACCCGCACCACAACAAACCTTTGTAATATCATATATTATATGATATAACTTACCACACTTAATCATTGTGGACCCCTTACCCTTTCATCACAATCGGTTTATCGCAGTTTTAACTTTCATTCATGTTACAATTGTCGTCTCCTAAAAAAACCCCGATTACGATATTAAAGTGAGACCTTTCCTTGCCACGTCAACTCTTGTCTCATCGCACATCGTAATTCATGAGCCTTAACCTTTAACTCTTGTTCCTCACAATAAAAAAACTCCCGATTCCCTAATTGCGATGTAAATGGGCCACACTGTTTGTCATGCCACGTCACCTCCGTTCTCATCGCACATCACACTTCGCAAGTTTTAACACTTACCTCCCATGTCTCATAACAAAACTCCCGATTTGCGATTTGAGGTATTAAATGGGCCCCATATTTGTCTTGCCACGTCACCCTTTTTTCATTGCACATCACGCTTCGCAAGATTTAACACTTACCTCCCATGTCTCATAACAAAACTCCCGATTTGAAATTTGTGATATTAAATGGGCCCCATCTCCGTCCTCCCACATCACCCTCTATTCATCGCACATCGCGCTTCACAAGTTTTAACACTTATCTCCCATTTCTCTTAACAGAACTCCCAATTCACGATTTTTGGTATTTTCTGGGCCCTACCTCCTTGCCACGTCATCACCCCCATCAAAAATTGCATTCCCTCCCGCATGTGTCTTATGTTTAAATATTCCGACCCCGATCTACAATTGCGATATATTTACGAAGGTTTTTCTCCTCCCGCTAATAAAATGAAACTCCGTTATCTCTTTTAATCTGCCTCCATCCCTATCATGACAAAAAAGAAGCCAAAGGAAAGGAACAGTGGCAGAGTTTCTCTGAAACATATTTCTACCATTACTCTCAACACCAGCACGTTTTCGCGACACACCAGGCAGCATTCAAGGAACAACCACACGTCACTTTCACTACTATTTACACTTTTTGGGGAGTTGGTTGCACCAGAACAGATGATTCGTCTTCCTATAGACTACCACATCATACAACCACTTCGAATTGTTAGCCTTGATGTTGTTTATTTTGATTATGTTATAGCACTTTCTATTAAAGTTTTTGGATAAGCCTCATCTCTTGCACAAAAATGGTAATAACTTTTAAAAACACATTTACTCCTTTTGTGGAGATAACAGTTTTATATTTTTGTATATATGTGACAAACTGCTATGAAGTAAGGGTTCGTGGTTTTAGAATCTTAACTCATATGATCAGTATTCTTTTTAGCGAATGAAATAGACAGAAACTTCTAAGGACTTATTACCATATGGTGTGTATCGTCAATTTCCACTTGTGTTTCCATATCTTATTATATTCAGTTGTAGTTTGAAATTCCTCATGTTGTTATGAGTTTTTATCAATCTCTTGACATGTTCATGTGTTTTATCAATTTTTGTTAGTCTCACACAGTGAGCCTTCTTAGTAAAATATATATAATAACAGTGGAAGGAGCATCACTCATCACAATTATCTTTTATAATATTTCAGTGAGAATATTGTAAGACTAGAAATAGCTTTCTCTTGATGAAATATTATTAAACTGTTACTTCTGTTAATTTCTACCAAATTCAGTAGATTTCTGCTTTGCAGACTTACTATTTCTTCTCTCATTTTACATTTTCTTCTCCTCATAGGCTACAAAATCACTCTTTTCTACCACATCATGATCCAATAACCTCATTAGTATAACTGTGGATTTGACCGAAATCTCTTTTCAGTGATTAAGAGTTTAAATCACCTACCAATCTCATAAAACAAATCATTAAATTGCCTTAGAGTTTAGGATGTGTCTAGTCAGGTGCTTGATACATTCCAAGTGTTGATTCCAGTGCCAACATCTTTTGGTGCGTCTGCGGGGAGACGAAGGCCTTGAAACGAATTATTCTCCCAATGTATCTTGTTTTGAATTACTGAATATCAATTCTTAATGGTAAATAGGAATTGATGACTTGAAGAAGACTGCAAATTAGTTCACCTAGCGACTCCACAGAGAGTAAAAGGGGTTTCAAAACCTCCAACTACAAGGATAAATTAGAGATCATCTACTGTGACCCCAGTTGCAGACCCATAGAAGATCATTAAAGATGCAAATGAAAACAGAGATTAGTTGAGGCCACATCTCAGTCAATGAAGAAGGTACACAAAAAATACATTCCAAAGCAAAAGTTACCCTCATCTACTTTAGAATAAAAATAAGTTTCAGTTTCAAAAGATCTTGCTAAAAAATCTAAAATCAAAACTGCTTCCCTAGAAGATAAAGTAGATGTTGTTAATCTAAGCTCAACTGAAATTTTTTCCCATTCCTCAATTGGTAAATCTAAAGTAAGCACTATTTCATTCAAAGAGGAAAAAACAGAGTTATTAAGTATCAATAAGGAAACATAAGAGTTTGTGCTAACTGAAGGGGAGTTAGAGAAAGTATTGGCAATAGCACCTTTTCTTGATAGTGATGTTTTGACTGAAGAAGATTTTAAGACCATTTTAAATTTCCTCCAAACTCATCCTTAATACCAATCATTCATCACTCCTTAGCAAGAATATTTTCTTTTATCCATAAATCTAGTCGTTGGGTCATCCTCTTCTCATCCACTAGAAGAGAGTGTTTCTGAAAGCCTCACATTCAACTTATCTGACTTCCTAGCTCAGCAAAATAAAGTTGAATTAACCTCATCCCCTCAAGAGACAACTTTTGAATCTGATTCTTCTATAGAAGGTGAAGTCAACACATCCTCTCTTCATCTCTTTTAGAATCCACTATTTTCAGTCCCCAAGCCTGAAGAATCAGCTCAATATTTCCAATTTTCTACTATCCTAAATCAGATTCAGAATCCACAAATTGTAATTCCTATTTCCCAAATAGCTACATCAACCGGTCATCCATCCACTGTACATTAGCAAAATATGGCTCAGCCTTCCCTTTCAAGGATGCAGCAGATAGTGGCTGCAAGATATGCTCCACTTTCTCTTCCTCAACCTTTGCATCCCCTCTCTCAAGGAGATTACTTGAAATATCTTCCAAAATACATCGGGGAGGGAGAAGGAGTTTCTACTAAGGAACATTTAGTGGCTTTCTATAGTTATGCTGACAACCAGAATGTCAAACATGAAGATGTTTGGTCAAGACTCTTTGTACAGAGCTTGGATGGTGAAGCTCGTAAATGGTTTAGAATTCTGCCGCCAAACTCAATAACAGGAATTGATGAATTGGAGGAAATATTTCTAAAGCAATGGGGTGATAGGAAAGACTATGTGTACTAACTTACAGAATTTGGAACTCTGAAGAAGAAACCAGATGAGTCATTGGTTGATTTGACCAAGAGGTTTAATAATATTTATCATAAAAGTGTCGAATAAATTAAGCTTCCCGAGACTACAACTATGATAAATTTTGCAAATGCTCTAGATTTTCAGTTTGCTCTATGGTTAAGGGCTAAGAAATAATAGACATTGATGAATATGCAAGAGGCTACAATTGGAGTGTAGTCTAATCTCATGGCTTCTAATAAATTGAAAATGGAGGAAGAAAAGACAGCAAAAGACAAAAAGAAGATTAAAGAAGAAAAACCTTCTTCTTCTAAGTCTCTTGTAGCAGAAGAAAAGATCGATCAAATTTCCAATTTAATCAAGGATTTTGCCTCTAAGATGACAAAATTAGAGATTGAAAACAAACCAGTTGCTAGAGCCAATCAAAATGAGGCAAATAGAAAGCAGGCTCTGTTCAGAAGGTCTTTTCAACCTCAACAAATCTTACAACGCCCAAAAAAGAATGTTGATGATCAAAATGTTCATCCTCCTTTGAATAATTTTGCCGAAGAAAAGCAGCAAGAACATGAGGAAGAAAATGAAGAAATATACCTTGTAGGAGAAGCCTCACAGTCAAATTGTTTGAATTTTCAAGAATATGAAGACCATTTAAGGATTTATTTGTTTTCAGATGATGAGAATGTCCAAATTTATGCACAAAATGATAAAAAACAGCAAGAAGCTCAAAAAAAAAATTATCCTTTAAGGTCTAAAGGCCCTATTCAGCAACCTCAACAAAAATCAGATTCAGATAAACAAGCTACCAAATAGAAGACCAAAGTCAATGAGGTTCCTCCAAACCAAAATTTTGCCCCAATTGTCAAAATCACTGCAGAAAATAAAGAATTAGTTCCAATTTATTTCAGTTTCAAATCTGAATTGAATAAAATCAAAATTCTGGTCCCACTTCTGGAATTGTTGAAAAATCCAACATATAAAGAGTCATTTAAAAATCTGCTACAACCACCTCTCTCTCTCGATTTAGTCAACCTTGAGGATGAACATCCCACTATTTATCCAGGTTGTCATGTCTAAGACAAAAATGATGATAACTCACCACCTTTCTATCTATCACTCAATATACATGACAAATTGTTGCATAATTGTCTGTTAGATTCTGGGGCTTCTCACAATCTCATGCCAAAGAAAGTGATGGATGAATTGGTATTAGAGTTCACAAAGCAATACCATGACCTCTACACCTTTGATTCCAAAAAATTCAAGTGCCTTGGAGTACTTAATGGCCTGGTTGTTTCTCTTACCCAACTACCTATGAAAATCTTAGTGATGGACATTGTAGTTGCGTACATTCCTAGATTTGGGATGCTTCTTTCCAGATCTTGGTCTAAAAATTTGAGAGGTACCCTTTAGATGGACATGTCAAATTCCACCATCCCAGTGTTTGGAGGGGAATTCAGATGGTTGTATAGGGAAACCCAAATGGCCTACATCATTAGTGATGAGCATAATCCTTCAACCCATCCCATATATGCTGAAGAAAAGGAATTGGAGTCATCAATACTACACCTTGTTGTTGATGATAACAATTTCCAACCTGAAATAAGTGAAAAACAACACTTTCAAGGTAAAAATGAGCAGCATTTAGAGGGAGGACAGATCTGGAAATTGTACTTTGACGGATCATCATCAAGAGAAGTATCAGGAGCTAGTGTAGTCCTCTTTTCTCCTACTCAGCAAAGGGTAACTATATCATATAAAATGAAATTTGCTACGACTGACAACACTGTTGAATATGAGGCACTTGTGTTGGGTATGAAGGAAGCAAAAGAGTTTGGAGCGGAGCAGCTATAATTTCTTTTGGTGATTCAAAGCTATTGATAAAGCAGGTGAGAAACAACTACCAAATAAAAAATTCCAAGTTGAAAAATTATAGGAATGAAGTCTGGGACTTGATTGAGCATTATTTTTTAGCATTTAATATAAATTTTGTCACTAGAGAGTAAAATCAAATGGTTGATTCACTAGTTATCGCTGCTAGTAATTTCAAAGTTTCTCTAGATGTCAAGGCAGCCTATGATGTTCAAATAAAAAACTAGCTTCAATTCCTGACAACATCGAATACTGACAAGTATTTGAGGATGACAAGGAAATTCAGAAATTTTTATAGTTCGTTGAAGAGTTTTGAGACATACAAATTGATGATGAGCAGGACATTGTTGAAAATCAAAATAGCATACCTTTTAAGAAAACCATGGTTGGGAATAACATTATAGATCTGAAAACTAACTATATTCCTAAAGGCTTAGTTCCTTTAGAAAGATTGTTCAATAATAATGATGTTTTTCTGAAGCCTGAAAGTAAAGTTGATGGAGAGAGTACAATAGAATGTAACATTGGCACAGAGGATCATCCAAAATTAGTCAAAGTGTCCAAATTCCTTTCTCTTGAAATTAGAACAAAATATATCAAGCTTCTAAAAGAATTTGCTAATATTTTTGCATGGTCATATGTTGAGCTGAAAAATTATGATAGAAGCATAATGGAGCACAAGGTTCCTTTGAAAATAGATGCAAAGCCTGTAGCACAAAAAATTAGACATATCAATCCCATGCTGCTCCCAACCATTGAGAAAGAAATTAGAAAATTATGGGAAGCAAAGATAATTCTGCCTTTGAGATTTTCTAACTGGGTAGCTAATATAGTCCCGGTTCGGAAAAAGAATGGAGAGATAAGAATTTGTGTCAATTTTCACAACTTGAACCAGTGTTCATTGATAGATAACTATCCACTACCCAAGATGGATTATATTTTACAGAAGGTTGTAGGATCCAAAATATTGTCAATGATTGATGATTTTTCAGGCTATAATTCGATTTCAGTTGACAGGAAAGATAGATAAAATATAGCATTTACCACACCCTGGGGTACATTCATGTACAACAAAATTCCATTTGGTCTAATGAATGCAAGTACAACTTTTCAGCGGGCAATGGATATTGCCTTTGCGGGAGAAAAAGACAGATTTGTAGTCATCTATTTGGATGACATCACACAGTCTATTCCAAATCTGATGAAGACCACTTGAAACATTTGAAACAAGTTTTTGACAAATCTAGAAAGTTTGGTTTGTCCTTGAACCCAAAAAAGTCATCCTTTGTTGTCCAAGAAGGGAAATTATTGGGACATATTGTAACAGAAAGTGGCATCTGTATTGATCCAGGAAGAGTAGAATCTATTCAGAAGATTTGTTTGCCAAGTAATAAAAAAGAATTGTAATAATTTTTAGGGAAAATCAATTTTCTGAGGCATTTTGTTCCTAACTTTGCAGAGTTGATCAAACACATAAATGTCTTGCTGAAAAAAGATGTAGAATTTAAATGGCGAGATGAAGCAAAGAATTCTTTTTCAGCAATCAAGTCTGCCTTGACTGAAGCTCCAGTTCTGATTAGTCCTGATTTTGAAAAAGATTTTCTGATTTTTTCATATGCTTTAGAAGAAACAATTGCAGTTGTCTTGTTACAGAATAACAAAGAAGGTTTAGAGCAGCCTATTTCATTTTTCAGTCCTACTTTAAGGGATGCTGAATTAAAGTACAACTTGACTAAAAAACAAGCATATGCACTAGTTAAGGCTTTGAAGTCTTTTCGAGTTTATGTGTTGCATTCAAAAATAGTTGCATTTGTGCCCAATATCACTATTAAATATGTTTTTCCGCAGCTAGATACAGATGGTAGAAGGGGACGATGGTTAACCAAAATTCTGGAATTTGATATTGAGATCAGACCAACTAAATTGATAAAAGGTCAAGGCTTGGCTCGCTTGATGGTTGAATCTAACTGCAAGGATTTACATATGAACGTAGAGGCAGCTGGAGGAGAAGATGGAGAAGGTATTTCAAATTATCCTGAAATATTTCATTCAGATTGGTACAAGGATATAGTATACTTTTTGTTAAATTTGAACTGTCCCCCTGAAATGGAGAAGTCAAAGAGAAGAGCTTTCAAATTGAGAGATGTTAAGTATTGCATTTTGGAAGACCATATTTATTGGAAGGACCCTGTTGGAGTCTTATTAAGATGTGTAGATGAAGTTGAATCCCAAAAGATTATGACAGAGATACATGCAGGAGTGTGTGGAGGGCATCTCTATTGGAAAGCCACTGCAAACCAAATCTTAAGAGCTGGCTATTATTGGCCAACTCTTTTCTCTGATGTTTTTGCCAAAGTCAGGAGCTATGTCAAATGTAAGAAATTTGTTGGTAAACAGAAATTGCTACCATTACATCTTATTCCTATTTTAGCGGATGTTCCTTTCCAGCAGTCGGGGTTAGACTTCATCGACGAAATTTATCCACCTTCATCAAGACAACATAGATGGATTCTCACAGCTACAGACTATTTTACTAAATGGATTGAAGTTGTACTAACCAGGAATCCTACTGATACAGTAATTATCAAATTTATGTTGGAAAACATTATGTCAAGATTTGGTTGTCCACAAAAGTTAGTAACTGATAATGCAATGGCCTTTAAGTCTACTAAGATGTACAACTTTTGTCAACAATATGGAATTGAATTGACTCATTCCACGCCTTATTACCCTCAAGGTAATAGATTAGCCTAGTCATCCAATAAAATTTTGGTGAGGATCATTAGAAATGTTGTCTGAAAATAAGAGAAATTAGGACACTTAGTTGGTACATGCTCTTTGGGCAGAGTAAAAAATCAATTTGAATTTCTCGATTTCAGCTTGTATATGGTTCTGATATCATAATGCCTTTGCAATTATCTCTTCCTGTGATGAATTTGATGATGAAAATCCAATCCAAAGGAGAATGTTGGAGTTGATAGAGGCACACCAAATAAGAGAATCGTTGATAGATAAAACACAGAAGTATCAGACTAAAGTCAAATCTATTTTTGACAAAAGAGAAAATCAACAGTTATTCCAGGAGAATGATTTGGTGCTACGTTGGGATGTCAGGAGAGAAGACCATGGAAAGCATGGTAAGTTTGACAATTTGTGGTTTGGACTATTTAGAATTGCTGAAGTTTTGGAAAACAATACTTTTCTGCTCAAACATCTCGATGATGATCAGCTGACTGGAGACCCAGTCAATGGTCATTTTCTTAAAAAATTATTTGTTTAGTAAGTTAGTTGAGTCATTCCATTATAGATATCCGGTGTTATGTGTCAATAAAACTCCATGCCCAATGGTATTTGTGTCCATATATATATGGTCAGTCTTGAGTATAGTCAGTGAATGGTTAGTCCTAGTCATAATTTCCAAGAAGTCTTCTGAGTTTAAAGAGTTTTTTAAGGTGCTGATTCTATAGTCCTTGAAGCCTCATAGGGAGGAATTCATCCCCAACAGGAGCCACTGTTAGCACTGTAATTTTTCAAATATTTTTCGAAGTCTGGTCATCATTCTCTAAGGAATCAACCTGCCTTTTCAGTTCGGTTGTAAGATGAAAGTGTCACTGTCAAAGTATAATGGTGAGAAAATTTCATTTCTACCTTAATTCATTTCATTTCCCCTCTTTTACCTTTCATTTTTCCAAAAAACCCAAATTCCAACTTTTCATTTCTTTCAAAACCCCTTTTTAACTATTCAAATCCATTTTTATAGTTAAAAAACGGCGCTCCCGCACCACAACAAACCTTTGTAATATCATATATTATATGATATAACTTACCACACTTAATCCTTGTGGACCCCTTACCCTTTCATCGCAATAGGCTTATCACAGTTTTAAATTTCATTCATGTTACAATTGTCATCTCCTACAAAAACCTCGTTTACAATATTAAAGTGAGACCTTTCCCTGCCACGTGAATTCTTGTCTCATCACACATCGCAATTCGTGAGTCTTAACCTTTAAACTCCTGTTCCTCACAATAAAAAAACTCATGATTCCCCGATTGCAATTTAAATAGACCCCACCATCTGTCATGCCACGTCACCTCCGTTCTAATCGCACATCACACTTCGCAAGTTTAACACTTACCTCTCGTTTATCATAACAAAACTCCCGATTTGCAATTTGCGGTATTAAATGGGCCCCATCTTCGTCCTGCCAAATCCCCCTCTGTTCATCGCACATCGTGTTTCGCAAGTTTTAACACTTACCTCTTGTGTCTCATAACAAAACTCCCGATTTGTGATTTGCGATATTAAATGGGCCCCATCTCCATCCTGCCACATCACCCTCTGTTCATCGCACATCGCACTTCGCAAGTTTTAACATTTACCTCCCATTTCTCTTAACAGAACTCCCGATTCGCAATTTTCGGTATTTTCTGGGCCCCACGTCCTTGCCATGTCATCACCCCCATTACAAATTGCATTCCCTCTCACTTATGTCTTATGTTTAAAATTTCATACCCCGATCTGCAATTGCGATATATTTACGAAGGGTTTTCTCCTCCTGCTCATCATTTATTTAATAATCCCTCCGGCTAATAAAATTAAACTCTGTTATCTCTTTTAATCCGCCTCCATCCCTATCACGACAAAAAGGAAGCCAAAGGAAAGGATCAGTGGCAGAGTTTCTCTGAAACTGATTTCTACCATTACTCTCAACACTAGCATGTTTCCGTGACGCACCAGGCAGCATTCAAGGAACAACCACACGTCACTTTCACTACTGTTTACACTTTTTATGGAGTTGGTTGCACCAGAACAGAGGAGTCTTGCTATAGACTACCTCATCATACAACCACTTCAAATTGTTAGCCTTGATGCTGTTTATTTTGATTATGTCATAGCACTTTGTATTAAAGTTTTTGGATAAGCCTCTTGTACGAGATGGTAATAACTTTTAGGAACACATTTACTCATTTGTGGAGATAACAATTTTATATTTTTGTATATATGTGACAAAATGCTATGAAGTAAGGGTTTGTATTTTTAGAATATTAACTCATATGATCAGTACTCTTTTTAGTGAATGAAATAGATAGAAACTTTTGAGGACTTATTACCATCTAGTGTGTGTATTTTCAATTTCCACTTGTGTTTCCATACCTTATTATCTTGTTGGGAAAAATACTGAGAGGGGGGGGTGAATCAGTATTTACTGCATATTCAAAACTTTCATTTTTTTTCTGCTTCTAAAACGCATACGCTACTTTCCTGAACCAGACTTGCGTATATACGCGGATACCCTTTACGAAACTCGCGTATACACAGATATCTATTTATGTCATTAATTCTTTACTCAAATCATTCCTTCATTTATTCATTAGATATTCAATAAGCAGTAAACATGTGCAGTAAGAACAGAATAAATCATGACACAAAGCATCACACATGAACACCAGGATTTTTAGGTGGAAACCCAAGTCGGGAGAAAACCACACGCAGCTGCTCACCTTCATTATTTTATTATAGAGAAACATCTTACAACATGTGTGTCGGGCGCAGTACTTGACCAAAGACGCAGTGCACCCACCGCGCTGCTTACTCACCTCTCCCCGGGAGTGAGCACGACCCCCCGACTCGCTTTACCACTCCTCTGGGGGAAGGAGTGGCCACCCCCGGGCTCGCTACCACCTCACCGAAGGGAGTTGTCAGTCTCCGATCAAGGCTACAACCTTCAGCACCACCTTGGACCACGTTTCATCAATTTTCACACTGGATCCAACCACTTCAATAGAACACAACTTGCAAACCGCAATTCATCATATTTCCAGACGGAACCCTTTCCATATTTTTAAGCACGAACATACATCATCAACAGATACATATCAACACAGATCAGATAGCAGAAACACAGCAGAACAGATCAGATATTTCATACCCCTTGCTTCAGCAAACCCTAGTTTGCATACGCGTTTTCCCTTCACTGATGTCGCGTATATACGCGCTTTCGTCCACACAAACCAGCGTATACCTCAGTGTATATTTTATTGCGCATACGCGCTTTCTCTTCGCTGAAGCTGCGTATATACGCGCTTCCTCCGCGGTGAAGTAGCGTATAGATCTTCAATTATTACAGAGCAGCATACTTCATCAGATCAGATATTCAGTTCAGATCTACCCTTTTGCTTCAGACAGATGTTCGCCTAGATGCTCGCCTCATCACAGATCTAAGCCTTCCATAATCAGATCTAGCAAATATAAGAGCAATTCAGGGTGCATCATACAATCAGATTTATCATTCAAGTGTAACCCTTTCCATTCAGATATACTTCAGAGAGAAGTATTCATTCAAGCTCAGACATCTTGCACCCACACCTATGATTTGCACAATGAATTTCTTCTCCTTATATAGGTTTATCCTTTTCAATACCATGAGCCCCTTTTTCAATACCATGGGCCAAAACAATACCATGAGCCCAAAACTACTTGGACGGGGTCAATTAGGCGGATCATTACCCAATACAATGGGTCAATACCATGGTGGTTACCCTTGGTTTTGCACTTTTTGAGCGCTTTAGCCCATACGCTACTTGGCACGTTCCTTTCCGCGTGTATACGCGACTTCCCCTAGGCCAATCCGCGTATACCAAGAAACATACTCTTTTTCATCATACTTTGAGTACCTTCTGAAATCCTTTCTTCATAGCCTTCTGTACACACTGTAGAAACATCATATTTTCTTCATTAGGAACACATTCTCTTAAGCACAACTTCATCAAGTAAGTTGTCATCATCTTCATCAAGTGGGTTTCCTTTCAAGGACAACACTTAGCATCATATTTTCAACAAACATCATATCACATCAGATTTACATCATTTACTAAGTCCATCAAGTCAAGCATAACTTCATCAGGTGGATTGCCATCAAGGACAACACATGTCAACAGTCAAATGTCTTTATCTTCATTCAGTGGGTTGCCATCAAGGACAACATCCTGCATCATATTTCCAACAATCTCCCCCTTTGGACTTGATGGCAACCATGATGGTGTTTGGTTACCACAACAGATAGATACATTAAGAATACAATGACACCATGTCATTCTCCCTATATGCCATGTCACTCTCTCCATTTTTGGCATCATCCAAACACCATGTTACTCTCCCCCTTTGACATCAAGGGCAAAGGGCACATCATTATCTTCATTCAAACACCATGACATCAAGGGCAACGGACGGATCAAAACCAATATACTCTCCCCCTTTTCTCTCATGTAGAAGAAGCGTTCTGCAGATCTGATGTAAACTGAAGTGACCAAGCTCCCCCTGAGTTCATGCTGAATATTTTTCAATGAAGTACATGACTCTATGAACTTCCTATCACCAAAAGACTCATACTTACATCAAATATCCAACCAAGTGGATTTACATATAAGAATCAAGTACCCAACCAAGTGGGTTTACACATTTCAACTCAGCTACCCAACCAAGTGGGTTTACAAACATGACTCAGCTACCCAACCAAGTGGGTTTACAAATTTACAAGTCCTTACATGACTGAATATTACAATTTTACAACATGGGTCTCAACCAGACCTTTTCATCAAAGTACAAATATGAATTTTCATAATTAATACCAAAAAGACCTCAAGAGAGATCATGTATCAGAACCACCATAATGCCAGCAATGCATTATACTCAGCAAAACTAATGCTCCCCCTGAATCTGTGCAACCAAGCAATCTTTCCAAATGACTAAGGCTCCCCCTTAGTTTGTGCATCCTGAAAACTTCCACCAACAAATCATCAAGGAATCTTCATCAAAACATTAGAAACAGAATTATGAGAACTGGAACACCACCAGAGATACCAAACAGTATCAGAGATACCAAACAGCACTGCAGCTGTGCTGAAGAATGCTGAACCAACCAAAAAATTGTCAGCAACCAAACATACGCGGTTTTATGTGCAGGAACTCGCGTACATACGCGACTGTGTTTCAGGAAACCCGCGTATCCCAAGCCATCTTCTAAAAATTATGCAGATTTTTTCTTTTGACTAGCAGAGAACACTCCCAGCTTCTGTCTTAGATGCTCGAACGCTTCCTTGGGCAGAGGTTTGGTAAAGATATCAGCAGCTTGTTCTTTGGAGGTAACATACTCCAACTTTACCTTTTGTTCAAGCACTTTTTCACGTAAGAAATGATACTTGATGGGAATGTGCTTGGTCTTTGAATGCATAACAGGATTCTTTGAGATACTGATGGCACTTGTATTATCACACATAATGGAGATAGGAGTTGCACATTTGATTTGAAAATCTTGCAAGGTTTGCATCATCCATAGGAGTTGAGTGCAACAAGATGCGGCAGCTACATACTCTGCTTCAGCCGTTGATAAGGCAATAGAATTTTGCTTCTTGCTGAACCAAGATACTAACCGGGGCCCCATGTAAAATGCACCACCACTAGTGCTTTTCCGATCATCAACACTTCCAGCACAATCTGCATCAGTGTAAGCATGAAGAGTAAGATCAGCATCCTTTGGATACCATAGACCAAAGTCTTGAGTTCCTTGTAGATATTTGAATATCCTTTTGACAGCCTGAAGGTGAGACTCTTTTGGATTAGCTTGGAATCGTCCAACAATCCCAGCAGCATGCATAATGTCTGGTCTGGTCCCAGTGAGATAAAGTAGACTTCCAATCATCGATCTGTATTCTGGTTGATTCACAGTGGGAGAATCATCATTAGAACTGAGACTGCATCCGATTATCATTGGTGTACTTACAGGTTTGCATTCTTCCATGCCATACTTCTTCAGAATTTGCTTAAGATATTTTGCTTGTGATAGGAATATACCATCTGCAGTTTGATGCACTTGCAAGCCGAGAAAGAATGTTAGTTCCCCAAGTAAAGAAATTTCAAATTCTTGCTGCATGACAGAGGCAAATTTTTGACTCAGATTTTTCGTTACTCCCAAAATGATATCATCAACATATACAACCACAATCAATAGTTTGTCATTTTCAACTTTTGTGTATAAGTTTCTATCAGCAGACCCCTTTGAAAATCCTTGTTGATGAAGATATTTGTCAAGACGATAATACCAAGCCCTTGGAGCTTGTTTGAGTCCATACAGAGCCTTTTTAAGTCTACAAACAAGATTTGCATCATTTCCCAAAATGAATCCTTCTGGTTGTTCTATATATACTTCTTCTTCTAGATCACCATTAAGAAAAGCAGACTTAACATCCATTTGATAAAATTTGATTCGTTGATAGCTTGAGAAAGCAAGAAACATTCTTATGGCTTCAAGTCTAGCTACAGGAGCAAACGTTTCTTCAATGTCTATACCTTCTTGTTGAGTATACCCTTTGCAAACCAGTCTAGCTTTGTTTCTTACAACATCCCCATTCTCATTTAACTTGTTCTTGAAGATCCATTTAGTTCCAATGACATTTTTATCATGAGGTCTTGGTACCAAATCCCAAGTTTCATTCTTTTCAATTTGCTCAATTTCTTCGTCCATGGCATTATTCCAACATTCATATTTGCTAGCTTCATTGACATTGTGTGGTTCAATTGTGGATAGAAGTGCTTGGTGACTAGAAGATCCCACAAGAGTTCTCCTTGTTCGTACACCTGATTCCTTGTCTCCCAAAATCTGAGATTCAGGATGATTCTTTTGAACGTATCTGGATGGAGCTTTTTCAGATAGATCATTTTCAGGTTCTTCATTTGATTCACTGTCTATATCATTTCCATATGATGTAGAAGGCCATATGTCATCATCATCTTCTTCTGTTGTTTGTTTTTCTTCTTTAGGAGCTGCAGGAGACTCGTCAATAACAACATCAATACATTCAACAACCTTTTGAAGCCTTTTATTGTAACATGTGAATGCTTTGCTTGAAGATGAGTAGCCAAGAAGTATCCCTTCATCTCATCTAGGGTCAAACTTGCCAAGTTTTTCATCATTATTTTTGATAAAGCATCTACTTCCAAAAACTTTAAAATGCTTTACAGTGGGAGATTTGCCATACCAGAGTTCATAGGGAGTTTTATCACTGTTTACCCGGACATGAGCCTTGTTGAGAATGTTAACTGTTGCACGTGCTGCTTCACTCCAGAACATGTTAGGAACATTAGAGTCAGCAAGCATAGCTCTGGCCATTTGAACAATTGTTCTATTCATTCTTTCTGCTACACCATTTTGTTGTGGGGTGCCTGCTACAGAGAACTGTCTTTTAATGCCATGTTGTTCAAAAAATTCAAAGAATTCATTTGACGAATATTCTCCTCCTCGATCAGATCTAAGACACTTGATTTTTGAATCCAATTCATTTTCTACCAGTGCTTTGAACTTCTGAAATTTTTCAAAGGCTTCATCTTTGTGTTTAATAAACGCGATCTCACACATTCGGGAGTAGTCATCAATAAATAGGATATAGTATTCTTCCCCACGTAATGACTTTTTCCTCATAGGTCCACAGATGTCAGTATGAATGAGTTCAAGAGGCTTACTTGATGAACCTTCTTTGGCTTTAAATCGGACTCTGGTCTGCTTACCAAATTGACATGATTTGCATATGGTACTTTCTGGAAGATTGATCTTGGGAAGATCATGAACAGCTTGAAGTTTGCTTGCTTTGTTGATTTGAGAGAAACTCAGATGTCCCAGTCTTCGATGCCATAGCCAATTTTCTGAAGATTTGCTTAAGTAACATTGTTCTATGCCGTTGAGTACATACAGGTTGCTTGGATTTCTTTTTCCTTTTATAATGATTTTACCCGTATCAAGATCACGAACCACACATTCTTTGGAACTGAAGACCACTTCTGCTCCTTGATCACACATTTGACTAACACTCAATAGGTTATGCCTTAATCCATCCACATACATGACATCTTTAGCCTTCACCTTTTCTTTTAGAAATACTGACCCTTTTCCCTTAATAACAGCAGGAGTATCATTTCCAAAAGTAACTTTCTTTTCCTTATCTAGAGCATTATAAGGATGCAGTTTGCTTCTGTCACCTGTCATGTGTCTTGAACACCCGCTATCAATATACCATTGATTCTCTTCACCCTCTGCAAATAACGCTATCCCACAATTTTCAACCGGTAATTCTTTCTTTTTCCACACTTTAGAGCTTGAGGGAACATGCTCTTTTGGCTGGACCTTGCTCCTGCATTCAGAATCTTCATGACCAAAGTTATTGCAATAAGTGCATTCAACTTCATTTTGAAGAGGAGAAAAATTGTTATAGGTGTTCTTCTTTGGTTCATCATCCATCCTTATCTTTCTTGCTTCTCTGGTCATGATGGTTTTATATGCAACACATTGAACAGCTTTATGACCAAAGTTGTGACATGTGAAACATTGTCCATTGAAGTAGAAATTCTTGTGATCATGAAATCCTCTATTAGACTTTACCTGTTGGTTGTAGCCATTTTGAAAGATCTCCCTGTTTGTGTTTCTTGAATTGAGGTGATCTTGCTTTACCTGTAAAGATCCATTGTTCCCTTGCTGAGTGGCTGAATGTAGAGAACCAGCGGTGGCTGCTTTTAGAGAATTTGGTGCTGATGTCTGAGAAGATTCCCCAGTATATCCAAGACCTGTTTTTATAAAGGGGGACCGTTGTACCTTGATAATTTCATCCAAGGTTTCTGAACTTTTAGCAAATCTGAGATTGAGAGAATTCAATTTCTCATTATCCTTCCTTAGACTTACTACTTCACATTCTAGATCCTCCATGCATTTTTCTCTTGCTTCAAGCTGATTTTTAAAAGTCTCAATGATTATGTTCTTTTCTTCTAGGCTCACTTTGAGTTGAATGTTTTCTTCAAGAAGATTATTGTCTTCTAGAGAATCCACAAATGTACCCTTTTCTTTTTCACATTCTTTTGCGAGAGCCCATACTTTTGCACCAAAATTCAGCAAGGCTTTTGTATGTATACTTCCCATTGTGACGGATCTCCTTCAAGCGATCAAGCTTCTGCAGAAGGACCTGCTCTGAAACCAATTGTTGGGAAAAAATACTGAGAGGGGGGGGTGAATCAGTATTTACTGCATATTCAAAACTTTCATTTTTTCTGCTTCTAAAACGCATACGCTACTTTCCTGAACCAGACTTGCGTATATACGCGGATACCCTTTACGAAACTCGCGTATACACAGATATCTATTTATGTCTTTAATTCTTCACTCAAATCATTCTTTCATTTATTCATCAGATATTCAATAAGCAGTAAACATGTGCAGTAAGAACAGAATAAATCATGACACAAAGCATCACACATGAACACCAGGATTTTTAGGTGGAAACCCAAGTCGGGAGAAAACCACCGCTGCAGTTGCTCATCCTTCAATATTTTATTATAGAGAAAACATCTTACAACATATGTGCTGGCGCAGACTTGACCAGCACGCAGGCACCCACCTGCGCTCGTTTACCAGCCTCTCCTGGAAGGGAGCTACGACTCCCTGACTCGTTTACCAGCCTCTCCTGGAAGGGAGCTACGACCCCCCGATCTCGTTTACCAGCCTCACCTGGAAGGGAGCTACAACCCCCTGACTGAAGGCTACAACCTTCAGCACCCCTTTGGACCACGTTTCATCAATTTTCACACTGGATCCAACAACTTCAATAGAACAACACTTGCAGGCCACAATTCATCATATTTCCAGACCGAACCCTTTCCATACTTTTAAGCACAAACATACATCATCAACAGATACATATCAACACAGATCAGATAGCAGAACAGATCAGATATTTCATACCCCTTACTTCAGCAAACCCTAGTCTGCATACGCGCTTTTACTTCACCGATGTCGCGTATATACGCGCTTCCGTCCACACAAACCAGCGTATACCACAGTGTATATTTTATTGCGCATACGCGCTTTCTCTTTGCTGAAGCCGCGTATATACGCGCTTCCTCCGCGGCGAAGTAGCGTATAGATCTTCAATCATTATAGAGCAGCATACTTCATCAGATCAGATATTCAGTTCAGATCTACCCTTTTGCTTCAGACAGATGTTCGCCCAGATGCTCGCCTCATCACAGATCTAAGCCTTCCATAATCAGATCTAGCAAATACAAGAGCAATTCAGATCTAGATCCCCTTCTTCATCATTGGTGCATCATACAGTCAGATTTATCATTCAAGTGTAACCCTTTCCATTCAGATATACTTCAGAGAGAAGTATTCATTCAAGCTCAGACACCTTGCACCCACACCCATGATTTGCACAATGAATTTCTTCTCCTTATATAGGTTTATCTTTTTCAATACCATGAGCCCCTTTTTCAATACCATGGGCCAAAGCAATACCATGAGCCCAAAACTACCTGGACGGGGTTAATTAGGCGGATCATTACCCAATACAATGGGTCAATACCATGGTGTTTACCCTTGGTTTTGCACTTTTTGAGCGCTTTAGCCCATACGCTACTTGGCACGTTCCTTTCCGCGTGCATACGCGACTTCCCCTAGGCCAATCCGCGTATACCAAGAGACATACTCTTTTTCATCATACTTTGAGTACATTCTGAAATCCTTTCTTCATAGCCTTCTGTACACACTGTAGAAACATCATATTTTATTCATTAGGAACACATTCTCTAAAGCACAACTTCATCAAGTAAGTTGTCATCATCTTCATCAAGTGGGTTGCCTTTCAAGGACAACACTTAGCATCAAATTGTCAACAAACATCATATCACGTCAGATTTACATCATTTACTAAGTCCATCAAGTCAAGCATAACTTCATCAGGTGGATTTCCATCAAGGACAACACATGTCAACAGTCAAATGTCTTTATCTTCATTCAGTGGGTTGCCATCAAGGACAACATCCTGCATCATATTTCCAACATATCTTCAGTTGGAGCTTGCAATTCCTCATGTCGTTATGAATTTTTATCAGTCTCTTGAAATGTTCATGTGTTTTATCAATTTTTGTTAGTCTCACATAGTGAGACTCCTTGGCAAAATATATATAATAACAGTGGAAGGAGCATCACTCATGACAGTTGTCTCTTATAATATTTCAGTGAGAATATTGTAAGACTAGAAATAGCTTTCTCTTGATGAAATATTGTTAAATTTATACTTGTGTTAATTTCTACCAAATTCAATAGATTTATGCTTTGCAGACCTATCGTCAAAGAAGTGTCAGAGTGGACCCTTTCCAATCCAAGGCATCGGGGCGAACCATCGAAACTGTCTAGGATCCCTCAGTCCAGCAATGTCCATGATCATTTGAGGCCTCATCAAGGGTACTCTCTCTCGTATGAATGAGACAATTAGGGTACCATACCCAAATTCTCTTTAGGCAAAGGTATTGCAATATGCCAACTCTTCTCTAATACGGCGGACAACACCTTCACACCAGTCGAATACTTGTGGCTACAGAGAATCCAACACTAGTAGCAACTAAGCCTTGGTGGCCACATGTTGACACTTGGCTCCTGCCAAGCGTACAATCATCCAAAGCAATGACCTCATCAATCTAGAGACTATTCGCGCTATAGGTATCATATTGCCCATTGGCGCAATGTTTTTTATACATTAACCTTGGATCAGTCCCACAGTGGTATGGGGATCAGCTCTATATCCTATCAAGTTCAGCATCGGCCCTCTACATGATAGGTCGATAAGAGAATATACATCCTCTTTCTCTATGAAGAGCTCATGACCCCCGATACAGAACACATGATGTTGTTCATCCCACCACTGGATGATCTAGCTCAGAAGGTCCTCCTGCCCTTTCATCATCTCAAGTCTAGCATACTTCAGTAATCTGCATCTTTGCAGAACTAATAAGCATGTTGGATAAATAACCATTTCTTGTTCCTCTCTCTCGTGCTCTCTTTCACGCCAAATACTCATGGTGGCAGCTTAGTACCTGCACAATACAAGTTTTTCATGGATCATAAATTGGCTCAATGATTGGAACATAACCAAATCAGTGTTTAAATTTTTTTTTGTCTGGCTAACGCGACCCCCTGTGTTTAACAAGGTGTGCTAACGTATTTTCCCTTAATGGGTAGTGTGTTTAACGTGGCCCACCCTCTAGGTGACCACGTTAGTCGTCTAAAATTTCTAGGGCTTGCCCAAAAACCAAATTTTGACTAGAAAACTACTTGAAAACATTAATGTAAAGCAAGATAAGGTCCTAATATCCTACCTGGAACAGGCTTAATCAAAAAAAGTTGCCCAGATCATCCACAATCGATCGCGGAATTTTCTTCCTCTTTCACACTCCAGAGCTCTTTCACATAACACAAAAACAGTGAAAATGAAGGTATCATATCCTTATAAACATTCTAGAGGTATGACTCACTCAGCTAGTTATTGAAGTTCGTAAATTTCCACTATGCTTTGATGCAATTTTTATTTTGTCGATGTTACCTATGCTCTGATGAATTGCAGTGTTTTTCTGTAGAATTGACCACGCTTGACCCGGATCGAGCCTTCTTTTTAGGGAATTTTTCTAGTTCGTAAAACAGAAAAAATCCCGAGTTTCCTTCTTCGGGCTCGTTAAACTACCACGAAGAAGATAATGGGCCATTATTTTCCATCTTTTTCTAGCTCTTTAAAAACTGAAAAATACACCGAGTTTTTCTTCGTTGGACTCGTTAAAATTTCAGAAAGAGTATAAAGCTTTTCTTCGTTTGACTTGTTAAAACTTCACGAAGAATATTGAGTTTACTTTGTCTTCTCGTACTCATAAAAAAATGAGGTAGATGTCCATTGAATGTAGGTTTATCACTTTATCCAGATTCAATGAACTAACTTACGAAAAAGGAACTGTGTTGGGCATACTATTACCCCTTTGTCACACCTGGTCATCAACCATGACAAAGGTACCCCCTCGAAGTTGTCTTTTACGATCTCTTTCAGACTCCCTAAACATGAAAAAATCACCGAGTTTACCCTTCTAGACTCGTTAAACCTAATCATATGGGGAAAAAATTGTACAAAGTAGAGACTCACTCTTTATACTTTGAAAGTTGATTTGGTAGTAGAAACTTGAACATGGCACTCCTCATAAAACTCCCTTTCACCAGCTTCTCGTTGAGCCCTACAATTATATGAGTTTAGCCTTCATATCCTGATGTTGATGCATCATTGAATCCTAACACTCTTTGGTGCTCATGAGTCTAAGATGCTTGGTACCCTGTATGTTTTGCCTTCTATTGTTCAAGAGATCGTGATATCTACTGCTTCCTGTATCAACCAAGCCATCATATGCCAAAAAACATTTTCCCGCCTTCAGTTTGCATCATTGCTCTTGACTATCTTCAAAACAAATAATATTTGTCCTGTTTTGTGTCAACTGATGTAGGAAACCTTATTGCCTGCCTTTTGACATATCTCTTCTTATCGACTTCAACATCTTATCTAGGAAGGCGATCCAGAAACATATCAATACCTTGGAACTTGCAAACCTCAGTGGCAGGTTACCTTGGGCTTGATTGGGGGTTCTCATCATTGGCTCTCGATCGAATGATTTTATGAGTCTTTGACATCAACACCATTTATTCACACTCGATAGACTGTACTATGCATCTTAGAGACCATCATCATTATCAGTGGCCATCCTCACGTCTGTTAACAGTTTTCATCATTAACTAGTAATCAGACGATTTCTCACATGCTTGACGACAACTCTTTTATTCACATGTGTGGAAATATGCAGTTTAGAGAAGCTGCGACCAAGACCTTCGGTGGGCTTACATCATTCATCTTTGTTTCCTCTCCCAAGTTGTGCATATTGTTTTCGGAGACAGCTTATCAGATTGATCTTGTCATGAAACAAGCTTCCACATTGTGCTTATCAGTGGACATACTGGTCATATCTCTTCCTGGAGAAATCACTTTGATACAACTACTGAGCATGGGACTGCCTGACTCAGGACAAATATTTATACTTTTGACATATGTTGTTTATTTCAGGTTTTCCTCAGTCCTCCAACTTTCAGTTTTTCCTCAGTCCTCCAACTCCTCTTGCTCTACTACACATATATAATTTATTTCAGCCATCGTCTTTGTCTCTGACCTCACACTTTAGGGGGCATCTGTTATACTGCAAATGACCTCCTCATCAGCTCAGAGGAGAAGGTGTTAGGACATTCTGACACATGAGAAATAGTTAAGAATAACTTAGTCTAGTGTAGATTTAGGTAAAGTGTGTTTCTTTACCATGTACATTTGTAACTTATAATCCGACAGTCACGATTTGTAGTGATCCAACGGTTATCTCTCTCCTCGATATTAACGACACTTGATACATGGATTAACACCTGATTGGTCCATTATCTCTATTTAAATAGCATGGAGGTTCATTTGTCCGGTAACGATTTATGAGAGAAACATATGTAACTTTTATTTTTATATTAATAAATTGGTTGAAGTGGTCGCTTTAGCTCAGTCTGTGGATTGTTTCCCTCTTTGAGGGTTTAACCACATCATTATACTGGTGTACTGATTTGTGATCTATTTGTGAGCGGTGACCTTTGGTTCTTGATCTAAGGAACTTACAGTGTAAATTCCTACATGGTATCAGAGCTATTTTGAGGGCCGCATCCGTTGTTGATCAAAATCCAAAGCCGGTTTGACTGCATGCGAATGTTGTTTTGTAGATCTACTATTTCTCAACATTTTTGGGCTTGGAGAACTGCTTTGTTGTGTCCGGAGCGTCTGTTACAATGAGGAACTCCTTTCGTTTCATGAGAAAAGGTTTCCGGTTGCAAAGTTATGACAGTTTAGATCTGGAGATATAAAGCATTTGTTTTGCAGTTATATTTGTAAATAGTTCTGTTTAATTCGGTTTCTTCTGTTTATTTTCAGTTTTTAGATTTTATTTGGTTGTCGGATCTATACCCTCTTCTCTTTGTATGCTCTTTTTTGTGCGCTATGTGCAATCTCGACAAACCAGAAACAAGAAAAGGGATTTTTTTGCTACGTATGCTTTTTCCCCGCATCTTTGTGCGATCTCGAGAAATCAGAAATAGTGAAAAAAGTGATAGTTGTCGGTAAGGCTAATGGAAAATCTAACAATCTGCCGTAAGGCTTTGCATTTTCTTTTTTTTTGACTCGGTTTTTGTGTTTTTTTATGCAGGAAAAGGCATGCACACCGAAGAGAAAAAACAAAAAAAAAAACAAAACAAAAAAACCACCCTTTCCTCCTTTCAAACAATAACAGAATCCTTTTACTATCTCACTTGGTGAGGAGTTAGTTTATGAGAATAGAGGTCTTGGATTCAAATCTCTTTCTCAAGCTTCTTTTTGTAAATAGTTTTTTTTAAAGGGCGGGATTTTTTTTTTTAAGTTGAACTTCATCACCAAATTTCGAACCATTCCAGTAACTATTCGACATCTTCAACTCTCTTTTTTTCAAAAATGCATAACTTCTTCATCTGGAAGCCGTTTTTCGAGCCATTTTTTTTAAACAGCCTAATTTTCCGAGATCTTTCCATTGCAGTAGGTAGTTTCAGCTTTTCTCAGCTTCAATTATTTTAAAATGGAAAGTTCATGCCCGATTATTCTTAACAGCACCAATTATTTCCAATGGCTACCTCACATGGTAGATATACTTAGAAGTAAAGGTCTTTATAGAATAGCCACAGGGCTAGAAACTAAACCTTCTGATGATGATAAAGTCGCTAAATGGGAAAATAAACAAGATCAAGCATGAGGGTTGATAGGAATATCCATTGCTCAAGATCTTCGATTTCATATCTTTGACATTGACACCCCTCATGAAGCCCTGGAAAAGCTAAATATTGTCTTTGGCATTCAAAATCAAATCAGGGCCCATGAGCTTGAAAATGAGTTGCTTACTTTGAACCTCAATAATTTATCCTCTATTGAGGATTTTTTGTCCAAATTCAAGACCCTTAGAATTCTTTTAGAAGGTTGTAAGGTCAAAAAGGAAGATGGTAGCCTCATCTATTGCATTCTTGCTAAGCTTGGCCCTGCATACTCTATATTTGTTTCCGCCTTCCATTCCACTAGAGAAGCCATCATTTCTTCAGGAACCACCTACAATAATCCCTCTTTTGATTCCTTTTGCGATTCTTTGATAAGAGAACAAGAAAAACTCTTACACCTTGGTCTTATCACTTCTGGAAACACTTCTAATAAAGCCTTAGCAGCCCAACAGCAATCATATCAAAAGAATCCCAAGAAGAAGTATCCTAAAAAGTATGGTCCGAAACCAAACAAGGGTCCTAAGAAATTTCAGCCTCAAACAGAAAAATAAACTCACCAAAATGATAAGGCATATAAAAACAAAGGAAAGAAGATAGATAGACATTGCAAATTTTGCGATCATGATGGCCATATAGAGTCCAAATGTTTTAAGAATATGGAAGCCTTAGAAGAAGCAATGAAGAAGCACAACATCAATTTGGAGCACTCTTCACCTTCATCTTCAGGAATGGCACTTTCTGCTTGTGGTTGTCAGGAATCAAGATCTGGTTATGCATTAAATGTATCTTCTTCTTCTCATTCTCATGAGTGGCTCATTGATTCTGGAGCTTCTTACCACATGGCCAAAAATAAAGCCATGTTTTCTTCTTTAAATGATTGTAACACCAAACATATTTATTTTGGTGATGATAGATCTCTTAATGTTGTAGGATCTGGAACCATTCATCTAGATAATGGTTAGTTCAATGATGTACTATGTGTTCCTACCTTGTCATGCAACCTTCTATCTGTTTATCAGATAACTCATTCAGGTGAAGGGAAAATAGTAGAATTATCACCTCATGATGTTGTAATCAAGGACCTCAAAGATCCTAGACATATTTTAGCTACTGGCATTGCTGATGATTCCACAAGGTTGTATAATTTGACAACTTTGGGTCATCATGTCTTCCCTCCGTTTTTGTTGTTCATAATGATGAAGTGAGCAAACTTTGGCATGAGCGATTTGGTCACTTAAACTATCGCTCTCTTCAAAATCTATGTAAGGAAAATATGGTGACGGTTCTTCCTATGGTATCTTGCCAAGATGGTGTTTTCTCTGGATGTGTACTCGGAAAACATCATCGGGATAGTTTTGACAAACGTGCCTCTTGGCATGCTTCAGCCCCTTTGCAGCTTGTGCATAGTGATTTATGTGGTCCACTTCCTGCTGTTTATTTCTCTGGTTGCAAGTGCTTTTTAACTTTCATTGATGATTTTTCCAGACACACTTGGATATACTTCTTAAAACTCAAGAGTGAATTTTTTAACATGTTCTTGGCCTTTAAGGCCTTTGTTGAGAAACAATCTGGACATAAAATTCTAAAGTTAAGATTATACAATGGAGGAGAATATGTTAACAACAAATTTATCAACTTTTGCACTGAGCATGGCATTCAATTGCAACATACTATTCCATATACGCCACAACAAAATGGTATAGTTGAAAGGAAGAATCGCACCTTAAAAGAAATCGCTAATTGCATGCTTCAATCTAAAGGACTTGGTCTCAATTTTTGGGTAGAAGCCATTAACTGTGCAAATTACATAGTAAATCACACTCCTACTAAGGTTTTAAAGAATATAAATCCAGAAGAAGCTTGGAGCTCAACCAAACCAAATGTAAGTCACTTTTGTATTTTTGGAAGTGATGCTTGGGCCCATATTCCAGATGCGAAACATAAAGCCTTAGAACTTGAGAGTGAAAAATGCATTTTTGTTGGATATTCTGAATATGTCAAAGGATATAGACTTCTTCAACCAAGATCCAAAAATATAATCATTAGAAGAGATGTAAAATTTGATGAAAATATATCGGCCTGTGAGCCTAGTTCGGTGGGTGTGCCACCTTTGGCCTGCAAGCCTGATTCGGCATATGTGCCACCTCTCTCTCTCTCTTCTATTTTTAATAGAATTCCTTCTAGTTCAGATGATGACAATGAGGATGAAAATCCTCCTAAACCTCTTGAAATTTTTCCTTTTACTCCACAGCTTCCAAGATGGGTCCGCAGTACTCGGGATGCAGTAGGTTCTCTTGCAGGTGACCTTGCATATCGACGACATACACGTTCTCAGTTCGAAAGGGCCTCTTCCTTATTGGCTCAAGTTCTAGAACATATTGATCCAGAAACCTTTGAATAATCCTCTAGTCATCCAGATTGGGATGAAGCTATGAATGAAGAATATCGTTCCTTATTGGCGAACGATACTTGGGATCTTGTTCCTCTTCCAAAAGGAAGAAAACTTGTCAAATGCAGATGGGTTTACAAAAAAAAGTTTGGACCAGATGGAAAAGTAGATAGACATAAAGCTCATCTTGTCGCTAAATGATTTTCACAAGTTGAAGGCATTGAATATATTGAAACCTTCTCCCCTGTTGCCAAAATGAATTCTATCCGCCCTGTTCTTTCCCTTGCTACCTCCTTTAAATGGGACGTCCATTAAATGGATGTTAAATCTACCTTCTTACATGGAGCTTTTCATGAAGAAATCTACATGGAACAACCCCCTGGCTTTATCCAAACAAGCTCCTTAGGCTTGGTATGCCAAAATGGATAGATTTCTATTAGATAATGGCTTTTCTAGGTGTCATTCTGAAAATACTGTCGACACCAAGAAAGTGGGTAATTCCTTCACCATCCTTGTTCTTTATGTTGATGATCTTATCCTTACTAGTAGTGATCCAAACCATATAAACCATGTGAATTCTAGCCTCAAAAAGAAGTTTGAAATGACAGACTTAGGACACTTGCATTATTTCCTTGGTCTTCAAGTCTTGTAATCCAAGGAAGGCATTACCCTCTCTCAGTACAAGTATGCATGTGATCTTCTACACCACTTTCACATGGAAGACTGTAAGCCAGCCCCTTCTCCCTTTCAGTCTGGAGTGAAGCTTTCAGTCACTTGTACTACCCCTGAAGTTGATGCTACCTTATACCATCAACTTGTTGGTAAACTTTTGTATCTAACCCATACCCGTCCTGACCTTTCCTTTGTCGTTGGTCTTGTCGCTCGATTTATGCACCAACCTCATGAAAGTCACTGGAAAGCGGCTAAAAGAATACTTCGATATATTCGAGGTACAATTCAGTTCGGGATTCATTACTCTGATTGGGCTGATGACCCTGATGATCGGAAGTCTACTGTAGGATATGTATTCACTCTTGGTTCAGGACCTATTACTTTGTCTTGTAAGAAACAAAGTGCCATCTCTATTTCTTCAGCAGAAGCAGAGTATCATGGTGCAGCTGAAGCCAGCAAGGAAGCCATGTGGCTTCGTTAGATCCTGTCTGAATTTTGTCTTCATCAGCAGCATCCAACTAAATTTTGGTGTGATAATCAGAGTGCCATTCATCTATGTAAAGATCCAGTTCAGCATCAGCGTATGAAACACATTGAAATCCACATAAACTTCATCAGAAATCTCATTCATGATCGTGTTCTTGAAGTGTGGTACAGTCCAACCAATGATCAAGTAGCCGATATATTTACAAAGGATCTCACAAAGACCTAGACAGAGACCTATTTTTCCATGGTAATTCACCTCAGAAACTGCTAGGTCGAGTTATAATGCTTCCCTGCCTCCTATAGGGAGCGTTAGTGCCTAGGTTAATGCATTGTTTTTCCTAAAGGGCAGTGTTACCCGTGTTTCATGAACAATGAGGGGAAATTTCCGCGTTAACTGACTAACATTTCCAGCTTTTTCTCAAGGAGTCGGTCCAAAAAGTTGGCAACCTACAATGCAGGCCTTTAATTGGACATTTATAAACATAACTAAGCATCCAAAGAGGGGAAAATCTATAAAATCATGGAAACATCATGGATTTTTCCCTAATCAAACTAATGGAGAAGAGTGGCAAGGTTGATCCTCCCAAACTCTTATAAACTGGAGGCAAGGGCTCATTTTCAAAGGTCAAAAGGTTGATTGTGTGAGGAGTGAACTTTTGTTAGTGTGAGGTTTCATGGTTGGCTTAGTTCATTGAGAACTATTTTCCCAAGCATTGTCACACTAGGATATTGAGGAGAGAAAGCTTGGAGTCAGAGGTGTTAGAGTCCTATAAATATAGGATTCATAATTTTGAATTGACTCTGTTAAAATCTTGAAATTTTGTACATACCTTGCTTTCTGCAAATGTATTCCCCAAATTAAAAAATTAAAAGAGCATATGTCCTAAAAGAACAATCAAAGGACAAAAAGAAACAAAGATCAAAAAATAATATTAAATATGAACCCCATCAAAAATAGATCATGAAAGTGTTGCAAGTTTAAATGCCACTACTATTAGTTTACTTTTGCAAATAAGATTGTGTGCAGCTTGTCTTAAATGTCACAATCCATGAGGTTCAAATAGCTTAAACTTGACCTCTCATGTTTTGAATTTCATGTTTTAGATAGAGAATAAAGATATGTCAAATAGTTTAAACTTGACAAATCAGTAGATAATTAGAGAATAAAATGAGGAGCTCAACAGTTTAATCTGAGCCCTCAGATAAAATAAGGTTAGACTTGGATAGTTTTTATGCTTTGAAAGAAAAATGGTTTTAGGATTGCAAGCTTAAATGCACCCGTGCAAATGAAATAAAAAATGTTAGAATAAAGATGGGTAGGTAGAAAGCAGTTGTGCAAGGCATGTAATAAAGCATCATCGGGAAAATTACTAATTTCTCCTCCCCCACAATGATCCAGTATTTAAAACCTTCAGTTAAAGAGGCTCGGAGCATTTCTCTGACTTCTGTTTAGACTGGAACAAAGGCTTGATAACTTATTGGTTAAAAATATTGGATTCCTTTCATGAAAACCCATTTCATCATCATATTCACCATTTTCCAAAAATATAAGCCCTTTTCCTAAGTAAAACACCTCTTTGCTTAGAAAAAGTAAAATCCCCCTTAATTAATTTCATTTTCATCCAAAAACATTCAAAAACCCACAAAATACATTTTATCCTAAGTTTATGTGTAAAAATAAAAATGGGATAACTTTATGCTAAAATGCCTATTTACACTTTACTTAGTTTATTTCTATGTATTTTGATTCATTTCATTTCATTTCATATTAATTTCTAACCTAAAGTATTAAATCCTTATACAATAACCCCTTCCCGTATATTTATTAAATCCATTATTTAAATATCCCAAAAAACCCATTATTTAACATTAAACCTATGGTTTATATTATCCCATGTATCGAAAATAAATCGCTGCCCTTTTTCCCCATATGTTAAAAACAAAGACATCAAAATTATAAATATCCCGCCCCTATGGTATTAAAACACTTGTTAAAATGTTTTATACCATATAATTTCAAACACGCGCCATTGGTTGAAGCATATGTTAATGTTTTAAATGAAACACATATAACTTTACCCCTCCGCCAATCATATAACATAAAGTTGTAAACGTTATAAATGTATATTTATAAAGGTTTGAAAACCATCCCGCCGCATTTACAAACCCTGGACCCACTCTGAAATCCCGAGCAACTTCAAGAATAAATCTCGACCGTTCGCATTGGCCATCCCAGATCTAACGATCATCTACCCATATCGCATTTTTAGTTGCGCAATGATAAAACTTTATTTTCCATGCGAAATAGGCAGTTTTAGCCTTTTCTCTCTCCTCCACATGGCTTATTTCCATTGGATCACATCCGATTCAATTGAAACCGCTTACCACTCAAAACGAACGTGATAACCACTCGCGGTTTCTAGCCTTTGAAGCCTGAAAATCGCCCTCTGCTTTGACACAACCGTGCATTCAATGCTTATTGCTAAACCTAAAACCTAATAAAACCTTCATATTGCGTTGTTAAAACCTTTTTTCTGAGTTATGTGCATATTTATCCTTCTGACTGAGAAACGAAGACCTGATACACCATTTTTATGCCCAGAGAAGTAGAAAAAACAACTGCATTTGATGTCAATATTGCTAGAAGCTACAGTCCGACTTCCAGAAACCTTCAAAACCATCAGAAGCATGTTTTACGCCTATGAACCTATTTGAAAGACCCAATACCTGCACAATCAGGTATTTTCCTAAGGAAAGCGACTTGTTTATCATTATAAAAATAATTTTCGAGGAATTAAGCTTAGTGAATCCCATTTACCCGAAGAAAAACCCTTGTAGTTTCCTGCAAAAGAACGAATTAACTGTGAAATCTCTGATAAACCGTTGTTTTGATACTGCATCTGGTTTTTAAAGAAAAATTGAAATATATTTATCCTTTGCAGACCTTGAAAAGACTCCTAATCTATCCAGAAACCCTTTGCAACTGATCCCAATATTTCTGTGCCCAGTTCAAATTATTTTTTACAGTCTTTTCCAATCATCAAAGCCATTATCCCTCCATGCAGACCTCTATTTTATTAACAATTATTTTGTTGTGCAGGTTATTAGCAAAAGAAGAATTTGGATAAACAATCTAAATTCTAGTTAAAGATCTGTTTTACTCCAAGAGTTCACAAAGAAATGAATTTTAAATGATATTCCTTAACAAAATATTCCAGACAGCAGAACAGAAAGAAGTCATTTATGCAGAGAGAGATAAATTTGCAGAGTGAATGGTAATAGTGAAATAATAATTCACAATGACAGTGAAAACATAACAGTTAAAGAGCATCAGAGTTAAAGTGTATCAGATGAAAGTCACAGTGAAAGTCAAAACAGTTAAAAGAACAAAAAGTTTAAAAGATGAAAACAGAGCATGAAAGGACATTTTTCAGAAATTTCCTGTTTAAGTCATAGTTTTGCTGAGAATATTGTGGCCAATCATAAAAGCATCTTATAAAACTAAAGGAATTTTTTGTTCAGGAAGTTAAAGAAAATACAAATTCCCAACGAGGGAGATGTTGGAAATACTAAGAGGGGGGTGAATCAGTATTTATTTTCAATTGTTAATTTTATCAGTTAGATCACTTATATGTAGAACACAAAATAAACAATGATGGAATACTTTTATTAATTTCTTCTTTACAATAAGTAAAGTACAATAATGAGATAGGGCTCCAACCCTAGATGAAGACTCCAATCTTCCAGGCTCCAACCTGTATTGTGTCAAGCACTGACTTGGTCTTTCCAAGGCTCCAACTTTGTCAATTTGAGGCACCAAACTCTAGGGCTCCAACCCTATCAATTTGAGGCTCCAACCTCTAGGGCTCCAACCCTATCTCTGGTACAGGCTTCGACCTGGTTTCTTAAGGACTCCAATCTTCTAGGGCTCCAACCCTATCTTCCAAGGCACCGACCTTGTCTCTATGAGGCTCTAACCTCTTGGGCTCCAACCCTCAGCTTCACATCGTCAAAATATGTTTGGTTATTCTTTACGGCTCCCCAATGTCTTCTTCAACAAGCCCTAAAAATCTTCAACTATCCCCTCACTTAGTCTCCACGTCACATCATCAATGACAACCTTGTCTTCTCATGAATGTATCTCCATTGCTCTTCATGTCACCCAAACACTTTCTCCAAGGTCACCTCATGATGGCTTCAATGCATCATTATCTTCAAGGGTGTCTGCAAGACTTCAATCAATGCTTGGTGCTGTGTGCAAAGCCCAATTTTTCTTCAATAGTCTACCCCAATATACTCTTTAAGATTGTTCAATAAGCTGCTACACAAATCCTCAAGTGAATACAAAATTCTTCTAAATATCTTCAAGTATCCTTCAAGGTAGCCCAAGTTTTACACCTGCTCTAAGCCTCTTCAAGGGCTTCTTCAAAAAATTCTCCAAGGGAGTCTTCAACAATGCTTCAATATGTCTTCAATAATTGTCTCAAAAATATTCTCCAATGTCCTTAGTGGTGTTACAAGGTACACTAGATGGTCTTCAAATATGTTCAAGAGGACTTCAATAGATCTTCAATACTGCTTCAACAAGGCTTCAAATCTTCTCAACAAGTCTGCTCCAACAAGAATACTTCAACCTTGTTCAAACCCAAGCTTATCATTGTTCAAGCCCTTAAGTTATTCATTGTTCAAAGCATCAAATCAATAGGGGAATTTTGAGGTCTTGAATGGGCCTCCTAAGAAAAATGTACAACAAAAATAAACTTTATAAGAACCAATAGGATTCAAGATGATGATGTCAACCATGGGGGAAGATTCACCATTTTTAAGTAAAAGGATAAAAAGATTAAAAATTAATAAAATAAGAAAAATACTTTTACAACTCGTATTTTCAACTTATCTCCCAAATTTTTTACTCAAATTTCGAGCGGGAGCACTTGTTGGATGAAAAATTTAATTCCACATCCAAGTATTACTCATGTTGCATACTTTTGATGGCCGCTGCTACATGAAAAATTAGAAATACATGAAAAATCATGATTGCAATCACGTTTTTCATGTATTTCACATTTTGCATTTATCAAGATCCATCGAAAGTATGCAACATGGGTACTCCTTGGGTGAGGAATTCAATTTTTCATCCAACGAGTACTCTCGCTCGAAATTTGAGTAAAAATTTTGGGAGATAAGTTGAAAATACAAGTTGAAAAAGTAATTTTTTTCTTTTTTCCCTCAAAATTTTGATGATGTAATCAAATCTTATTTTATTATTTCCACTATTATTTTATAATTTCCTTAGGAGGCCCATTTTAGACCTCAAAATTACCCTAATGAACTTCAATGGGCTACTTACAAATGTCATCAAACAAATCTTATAAAGATGATTATGAAATTTCCTCAAAATATGTCATTGAGCTAGTGTAACTGCCCAAAGTTGGACCCTCCTCACCAATCCTTCCACAAGTCTGAGGTATTGTTCTGAAGGAACAGGTCCAAAACAGAAAATTCCTAAGCTTATCCGAGACACAAATTCAAAATTAATTTGAGGTGCTGACCCTACTGTCTGAGATCTTTACCACAGTCCGAACTCCTAGATATATGGCTACAATTTGTAGGACAGATCCAAGTTTCTATGGTATAGTTCTCCAATAAATGATTGAACTCTGTGGTATAAGTCTGTCCAAATGATCCAAACTAACTGAGTGTACAGGTCCTGGTCCGAGCCTCAAAACAGGTGGCTACCTCTGTCAATGGAGCCTCAAATGAGAACTGTAATTCCTGCACTTAAAACAGGTCTGAATTGCTGAAGGGTTTCTTTTTTTTTTAAATGCAGGTCCGAACCTCCAAAGCATTGATCTCTGTTGTAATCTGAGTTCTTACTCCACAGGTCTGTCAATATAGTGCTGCAACAGGTCCGAGATTATAGAGAATAAATTTCAGTTTTTAACCCAAGCAAATGATTCTCCTCGGTCTCTTACTAGTTCTCTGTCCTCCGAAATTTCAAAGATAGATATCTGAATTTCTAGCTGTGAAATGATTGAGTGCAGCTTATATATATAATTGTTGTTGAAATTTGGTACCGGAGGACAGGTGGTTCCCTAAGGCTTTGATCTTTGGCCTAGGGAAAAGTGTCCAAAAGAATTTAATTTTTCTCCTAAAGTGACTTTATAAAGTTATAAAGTCAAATCTAATTTAAAAGTGACTTTAAAGTGATAAAGTTACTAAAGTCTAATTTTAAAGTGACTTTAATAAAGTCAATGTAAAATTAGAAAGGAAAAGTGACTTTGGAAATAAATGACCAAGTGGGTCTTTATTAAAGTGGGGTGAATTAAAAAATAGAAAGTGAGATTTAAATGAGCATTTAATCTCAGCCCTAGATCTCAATCTATTTCAGCTATTGGATTTAGGGATTCCCCAAAAGTCACTTAGGGTTAGGTTAAAGGAGGAAAAGGAGGAAAAGATCATTCATTCTTTCATGAGCAGATTGAGAAAAGGAGAGCAAGAGAGCAAGGGAGATTTCTGAGCAGTGAGGAGAAGGAGGCAGCAGCTTGGCACACATTCCAAGGCAATATTTCAGCAAGACCGTACAGCAGAGTTTGCACACAGTTCAAGGCAGATTTGGCATGATTTCCAAGGCAGAATCCGTACAGCAGCTTGTGGCACGTTTTCCAAGGCAGCCGTACCATTTTCTGGGCACAGATTTCGAGGGAGAAGTTGCTGTTTTTGCTGCACGCTTTTCTAGACAGGCCGTACAGCCTGTAGCTGATTGCTGGCACAAAAATCGAGGCAGATTTCCGTACAGCAGCATTTAATACAGCTGCACGCATTCCAAGGAGGTCGTACAGCAGCGTTTATTGCTGTTTTGCACGCAAAAAGAGGAGGCCGTACAGTAGAAATTAATGCTGTAATTTCTGGGCACGTTTTTCAAGGAAATACGCACAGCATTTATTGTCGGTTCAGTTTTACTGTCTGCACATTTTCCGAGGCGGTGGTTAAGCACGGAAAACGAGATAAGTTGTAAAAGTTTACTTGCTGATTTTTCTGAATATTTCTCTCACTGTAAAAAAGCATTTTTCATAAATAAGAAGGAGCTCTCAAACTGGTTTTCCCCAAGAGTTGTTGGGGGTTTTTCCAGGGTCATGTTGACCAAAAATATCAGTGTCAAATGTGTGAATGACTGTTTTTATGCTTGCTGATTTTTAATTCTGCATTTTCCAGCATTCTGAAAAATTTCCAGAATTTGTGTTTTCAGCAAAATTTATTTTCCAGTTTGTTAAATGTATGGATATGGGAAAGGGCATTTAACTATTTTGGAGTAATAAGGTGAAAAACTGAAAACCGGGGTGGGAAACTATAAATTTCTACAATTGTTTGTCCCTATGAAGAGACACGTCCATTAGATGAAGGAGTATGAGCCTACACAAGTCGGCTCAAGTCGGCTAGGAAAAAATAATAATTTTTCTAACTTATAAATTCAATTTCTCATAATCTAGGAGTTAGGAGGTGTATAATAGCTCGTTAGAAAGGGAAAAATATTCTCTACAAGATGATGTTAATTTCATGCTTAGGTGAGGTCATCTTCCCATCAAGAAAATTATATTTTTGAAACTGTCATTATTATTTTCAATGGCAGCCAATATGATTTTATTTTTAGGCATTCAATTTTTAGGGCTCCTTCATCATAGAATTAGGTTTCACTATGTAGGCCATGCATGTCATCATGATAGTATCCATCATTCATGTATTCAATAATAGTGTAGGTCTTCCAACCTTCATCAAGTGCAGCATCATTAGGAGAGCTTCAAATAATATCTTCCTAGTCTTCCAACCTTTTACAAGTGCCATTAACAATCGTGGTCATTCATTAGTGTATGACATCATCAATGGCATCAAGAGTTATCTTGACATCTTTGTGGATTGACCAACCAAGGGTTATGGTGTCATCATCTAGAACCAGGCATCTGAAGAATATTGACATCTTTGTCAATGCCATATTGACATCAATGATAACCTTGATTAACAATCTCCCCCTTTGACATCAATCGCAAACGGGGTGCCTAAGTAATCCCCCTATCAAGTTACTTCTTTTCTTCATGAATAGTAGTCCCTCATAGGTAAGTTACTCCCCCTGTCATGGTGCTCTTCCTTCTGGAAATGTGGTCCATGATATGTTTGCATTTCTTCATGTGGTGAACCAACTTCTCCTGCCAAGGTTTTCATAGGGTCCATTCACGAATAGTTTCTACAATAATGGTCAAGAATCACAAGCTCCCCCTAACAGTATGCGTTGTCATCTTCTTGACATAAAATTCATCATCAAACCTTGTAATATCACATCTGCCAAGGATGTCTTCATCAAGTCAACAACATGTGTTGTTGGTTGGAGTGTTCAAGAGACTTTCGGACCCAATTTGCTTTCTTATCCATACTTGTGTAACTTTCTTTTCTTGGTTGGTTTTTATGGTTTTAGCTTGTTTAGGAACCCAAATCAAGTTACAATCACGTGCCAGATGTCCAATGTTATTGCAATTGAAGCACTCTATCTTATTCACGAATGAGAGATCATGACTTCTTCTTGCAAAGTTTCTTCTAGGAAACTGACGAGGACCATTATATTTGTCCCTGTGGTATTCCCTACAATCCTTTTCCATGTGCCCAAAATTTGTACAAGAATAAAAATAACCAACAAATATACTTTTGTACCTGGAGGATGGAGATTGCCTTGATGTACTTCTAAAATAATTTTGTCTTGGGATCCTTTGCTCAAATTTATTGCCTCTAGCATTCTTGACACCATCAACATATCTTCTTGGAGTAGAGCTTCTTCCAATGTCATCTTGACTCTTCTTCTTGCCTTTGTTGGAACTAAGGGCATCAATATTTCTTCCAAGATTTTCCACATCCTTATTGTTTGAAGCATTAGGGATTGCATCATTCTTGTTTGAGAGTTCGCCTGCATAACCAAGACCTAATTTATCAAGGGGGGATCTTTGATGACTTAGGATGTCATCTAGGGTTTGAGAACTCTTCCAGTTCTTATTCAACAAGTCAACTTCATTTTTAAGAGAGACAATTTTTGCTTTCAACTTTTCACAATCTTCATCTTTCATGGCTAGTTTCTTCTTCATTTCTTCCATCATCCTTGTTTCTTCGTGTGCTTCAATTTTAAGGGAGATGATATTTGATTTCATTATGAAGATTTCTTCATTCTCCTTTGCTAGACTGCTCTCCATTTCTTCTTTGAATTTCTTGCATTCCTCTAGTTGATATCTAAGAGAAGAGACTTCTTCCTTATATTGACCAATCTCTGCTTCAAGATTGTTCAAGCTCTTAAGTCTTTGTTCAAGGTGGCTTGACAAAGTTTCTTCCCTTTTATTTGCCTTTTCCAATTGATTTTTCATAGATATGACTTCTTCATGATGCTTTCTTTTGTTTTGATGAAATTCCTCTTTGAGTTTGGCAAGCTCCTCATCTCTTTCTTGTACTTGAAGCTTGAAAAAGTCAACTTCCTTCCTTGTCTTGTCTTGGTTACCATCTTGTGCTTTCTTCTTAAGTTCCTCATTTTCCTTTTTCAAACTGTTAATCTCTTCCATGGAAGCCATAAGTTTATTCAGGAGATCTTCTTCAAAGTCTTCTTTGTTCTCTTCATCTTCTAGGTCTTCTTTAGCCTTGTTGTCATCTCTCTTATCTTTAGCTTCCTTGATAGATTCTAGACTTATTTCTTGTTTTCCATCATCTTCTTGACTAGAGATCATTGTCAATGCTCCTTTTGAGTGAAGATCATGAAGTTTGTCCCATATGACTTTTTTTTACTAACATTTTTCAAAATTGGCCTTCATAGAATTTGGTAACCCATTCAAAATTTCCTTCATTGCACTTGTATTGTACTCCTTGGATTCTTCATCCATTGTGTCATTAGTAATCACTGATTTCCAAACTTCAATTCCTTGAGTCTTTAAGAAATTCATCATTCTTGGCTCCCATATATCAAAATTTCCATTGAACAACGAAGCCTTCGCAAATTGATAGACTTCAATTTCAATGGTTGAGGAACACACATCTTTAGGAGGATTGGAGACTTTCTTCCTTGGCTTTGCCATTTGTGTTCTAATGATCAACCTTCAAGTTTTTTAGGCTTTGAGTGAAGGTACTGGCTCTGATACCAATTCTTGGAAACACTGAGAGGGGGGTGAATCAGTATTTCTTTTCAATTTTTAATTTTACTAGTTAGATCACTTATATGTAGAACACAAAATGAACAATGATGGAATACTTTTATTAAACTCTTCTTTACAATAAGTAAAGTACAATAATGATATAGGGCTCCAACCCTAGATGAAGACTCCAATCTTCTAGGGTCCAACCTGTATTGTGCCAAGCACCGACTTGGTCTTTCCAAGACTCCAACCTTGTCAATTTGAGGCACCAACCTCTAGGGCTCCAATCCTATCTCTAGTACAGGCTCTGACCTGCTTTCTTGAGGACTCCAATCCTCTAGGGCTCCAACCCTATCTTCCAAGGCACCGACCTTGTCTCTATGAGGCTCTAACCTCTTTGGATCCAACCCTTAGCTTCACATCGTCAAAATATGTTTGGTTATTCTTTACGGCTCCCAATGTCTTATTCAACAAGCCCTAACAATCTTCAACTATCCCCTCACTTAGTCTCCACGTCACATCATCAATGACAACCTTGTCTTCTCCTGAATGTGTCTCCAAGGCTCTTCATGTCACCCAAACACTTTCTCCAAGGTCACCTCATGATGGCTTCAATGCATCATTATCTTCAAGGGTGTCTCCAAGACTTCAATCAATGCTTGGTGCTGTGTGCAAAGCCCAAATTGTCTTCAATAGTCTACCCCAATATACTCTTTAAGATTTTTCAATAAGCTGCTACACAAATCCTCAAGTGAATACAAAAGTATTCTAAAGATCTTCAAGTATCCTTCAAGGTAGCCCAAGTTTTACACCTGCTATAACCCTCTTCAAGGGCTTCTTCAAAAAATTCTCCAAGGGAGTCTTCAACAATGCTTCAATATGTCTTCAATAAATGTCTCAAAAATATTCTCCAATGTCCTTAGTGGTGTTACAAGGTACATTATATGGTCTTCAAAGATGTTCAAGAGGACTTCAATAGATCTTCAATACTGCTTCAACAAGGCTTCAAATCTTCTCAACAAGTCTGCTCCAACAAGAATACTTCAAACTTGTTCAAACCCAAGCTTATCAATGTTCAGGCCCTTAAGTTATTCACTGTTCAAAGCTTCAAATAACGTCAATGGGTTGCTTACAAATGTCATCAAACAAATCTTATAAATATGATTATGAAATTTCCTCAAAATATGTCACTGAGCTAGTGTAACTACCCAAAGTTGGACCCTCCTCGTCAATCCTTCCACAGGTCTGAGGTATTGTTCTAAAGGAACAGGTCCAAAACAGAAAATTCCTGAGCTTATCCGAGACAACAATTCAAAATTAATTTGAGGTGCTGACCCTATTGTCTGAGATCTTTACCACAGTCTGAACTCCTAGATATATATGGCTGCAATTTGTAGGACAGATCCAAGTTTCTGTGGTATAGTTCTCCAATAAATGATTGAAATCTGTGGTATAAGTCTGTCCAAAGGATCCAAACTAACTGAGTGTACAGATCCTGGTCCGAGCATCAAAACAGGTGGCTACCTCTGTCAATGGAGCCTCAAATGAGAATTGTAATTTCTGCACTTAAAACAGGTCTGAATTGCTGAAGGGTTTCTTTTTTTTTTAAATGCAGGTCCGAGCCTCCAAAGCACTGATCTCTGCTGAAATCTGAGTTCTTACTCCACAGGTCTATCAATATAATGCTTCAACAAGTTCGAGATTATCGAGAATAAATTTCAGTTTTTAACCCAAGCAAATGATTCTCCTCGGTCTCTTACTAGTTCTCTGTCCTCCGAAATTTCAAAGATAGATATCTGAATTTCTGGCTGTGAAATGATTGAGTGCAGCTTTATATATATATTTGTTTGTCCCTATGAAGAGACACGTCCATTAGATGAAGTAGTATGAACCTACACAAGTCAGCTCAAGTCGGCTAGGAAAAAATAATAATTTTTCTAACTTATAAATTCAATTTCTCATAATATAGAAGGAGTTAGGAGGTGTATAATAGCTCGTTAGAAAGGGAAAAATATTCTCTACAAGATGTTGTCAATTTCATGCTTAGGTGAGGTCATCTTCCCATCAAGAAAATTATATTTTTGAAACTGTCATTATTATTTTTCATGGCAGCCATTAGGATTTTATTTTTAGGCATTCAATTTTTAGGGCTCCTTCATCATAGAATTAGGTGTCACTATGTAGGACATGCATGTCATCATGACAGTATCCATCATTCATGTTATCACGAAGGTATAGCATCATGTATTCAATAATAGTGCAGGTCTTCCAACCTTCATCAAGTGCAGCATCATTAGGAGAGCTTCAAATAATATCTTCCTAGTCTTTGTTGCACTGAAAATTGTCATTCTGACATTCTGCTATATGTATGAGCTCATTATCACTCATACTTCCTCCTTTTCAAGTCTATCATATCATTTCTTCATGTCAAGCCTTGAAAATAAGAGAAAAGTTCTTAAAAATCTCCTTAACTCTAGTATCACACTTTCTCTTCATCTTTCCTGCGGTCCCACACCTAATGTTCATGACTCCTGCGTACCTGAACGCACTTTCTCTGTGTTATCGGTGCGGACCCCTGTAAAATATTATAAAGGTGCAAGTAAACTCAAAAATCTCACTTTCAGTAAATTCTAGAAGCCTCTAGAAAGAATCTTGCGGTAGGAGAACCGCTCTTTTGAGGTTCATGTATCCCTTACCTTAAGAAGCTAACCCCTTGATGTGAGGAGCTTATCCCTTTGAAGGAGGATTCTATCCCTTCATAGCTGGAACAGAAACCTCCTCTTTTGCACTATAAAAAGGGGCATTGGGTAGCCTCAAGGGGAGTTCAAGCTTTAGAATTATTTGAGGTTAAGTGTTGTTGGGATTCAGACTCATTTAACTGAGATTTTTGTGAGGAGAGATCACATACCTCTATCTGTCTCGGTTGGAAGAGTGCAAGGCTTGTCAGAGTAGAGGAGATTCCTGCTTCAGACCCTGGGAAGGCCTGTTCAACATCGAGGCTAAGGTTGTAAGGTTTTCTTTATTCAAAGTTAATACAAATGAATTCATTTTTCTCAATAAGCTGTTAATTAATTGTTTATTTCATGGATTCCTTGATCACCATGATAGGCATGATTTATAATATTTACTATACAGGTGCTATTTAATGTTTGCTTGTTTGTGACTGCAGGTCTATAAGGATAACTCCTTCAAGTGATTGAGGGACAACTACTTCGAACAAGCATTGGATCTATGGTAAGTCTTTAACACCTTTATAGTATTCTTTTTTAAATCGCATATGTCTAGAGGAAGATAGGTTTTTTTGGCTGTTTGTTGCTAGATTAATTTTTGGTACTAGGGAGATCGATCTTGTCCGCAAGATTGATTTATCCGCCCAACAAATTGGCGACTCAACTGGGGAAAGATTCTTGTTTTTTGGTTTTCCTTTATTTTGATTTGAGGAAAAGATTTTTCTGGTTTTTGATTGATGGATATATGCCTGGGTAGCTTAGGTTTTCTTTGTTTTTGAAAATTTTGAAATCTTTTATGTTTTTCTTGAACTTTTTTGGAGACTGCACTTTGTTCTTTTGCATAGTGCAGGCAGTTTCGCACTTTCCTTAAGTAACCAGTGCGGGACCGCACCTGTTACTTCTAGGAGCCTGCGGACCCTGTTAAAATTTTGGAAAAACTCTATATTTCTTTTTCCAGTTTATCTTTAATTTGATTTAGAGTTTTTAGTATCTACCCAAATTGGTATTATTTTTGTCAAAAGCCTCTTGTGAGTGAGTTCGAACAGTATTTGTGTTTTTGATGATTTTCTAGAAGTTTTGCATATTTGGCTTGCTTTTCACTTGGTCTCTGTAGTGACTCAAAGATTGGAAGCTTGAAATGCCTCAGATCACATTGGTCTTTTTGTCTTCTTGATGAGTCTGACCTGGTTGTGAAATCCATCCTTTCTTGAGAAATAGATCTAGTTGTTTCTTTGCAAATATTTGAAAAAAAATTGTTATAAGTTTTGAATTTCATTTTTATGAAAGGAAACATATCTGGATGTTTTTTTATTTGCTTGTTATTCTGGACAAATAAATCCTTAGTTTACTGAAAAACTAAGTAAAACATTCTTCAAAAAAAAAATTAAAGCTTTTATTCAATTATATTTTCAAAGTTTGTAGATCTCAAAATTAGTTTTTGTATTTTTGAGTGCTTTTAAAATTTGTAGATCTCTTTTGAAAGAAAGTTGTTTTTTGTAGTTTCAAGTCTTGAAAGTGAAAGGGTTTTATTGTGAGCATTGATAATTTGTCTCGTTTTGAGTTCTTGTTGAAAATACAAAAAGATTTTCTTCCATTTATTCTTTATGTTCAAAGGAAGAATTGTATCTTAAAAAGAATTGCATTCTTGAACTCTTTCTTTAGCTAGAATTTCATTGAAATAAAATGAATTGATTATCATTTTTAGGTGCATTTTTAGTGTTTTTGGAAGTCGAGTCTTCACACCATCAAAGTTTCATTTCCATACCTATTGACTTAAAGAACAACCCATAAAATCAACGCTTAATTAAAAATTCATCTAGTAATCTTTTTATTTATCGGGCTCTTATCACCAATATAGCTTAGGCTAGTATCTTGGAATAGGGAGTAATTAACTCTCCAAGATAGTAAAACAAACAAGTAGATAAATCTTGCGGTAGGAAATAAATCCAATTGTAATTGGTACAATCTGGGAAGCTTTTCTTAAAGGAGTTAATCATGAGATCATATCCGAACCTTTGAGACAATCAATTATGTTTCATTGGGAAAGAGATAAGATCTGCGCGCATTACAAACGGTAAACCTCGGATTAACCATTGTCGAGGACCCTGGGGTCACTTGTCGGTAAACCTCGGATTAACCATGTCGAGGAGCCTTCAAGGGGATTGAGATTTGTTACTTTGCCCTTGCGCGTGGAATCGGATCGTAGATTGTTCCCCTAGTTGTATTTGTTACTGTTGGTAACCTTAGTGTCCATAAGCTTAAGATTATTTCCTAAGGTGACGGTGAAGGAAAGATCTCACTGTACCTGGAGCAGACGTTGACTAGACTCACTTGGACTCTCTGGGGGGTTTTCTTCACACGAGATGGTTTTGTGAAGAAACTTGTGTCAGTCTGTTTCATTAAGCAGGTTGTCGGGGTAACTATTCCAACCGCCCTTTCTGTATTAAATTTCTACTAAGTTGGATTTCATCACCAACTAGTGTTTTTCGTATGGGAAGTTATTGTTTGTGTGTGGTTTGAACTCTTAGATTTTTAGGTGTGTGATTCAGCTATTTGTTTCTTTAGAGACTTTAGGTGTTTTTATTGAGATTTTATTTGTTTGCGTGTGATTGGTTAATATTTAATCGTGGCAGAATTACCGAGACAGTCCCGGAGACTTTAGGGGAAGCCCCTTGAATATACACCAAGTCAGCTTGAAGGGTTGCATGCTCTAGTATCATCTAGTAGTGGTAGAATTAGATCAACATAAATTGGAAGTTCATCTATAGTTGTTCATTCTGATCATCAAATACCCACAACAGAACACATTCAAGAACCAATTTCAGTTTCCAAAGTTACTGGTAGTATTTCTCCTTCCAGTGAACTAGCTGACGAACCTGAAATTTCTGAGCCTGAAACTGAACATTCTGTTTTGGAAACATCCTCAGCATTTATTACACCAACTTCTAGCGATCCTGGTTCACCTAGGGTAAGAAATATTGATACTGAAGATCTTCCATCTGGCCTCATTTCTATTGAAGAACTTGCTAGTCCAGACGAAGAGATATCTCTTCCTGAATCCCCTCAGTCTTTAAATCTTAGGGAGAGTGAATCCATTTTCTACAGCCCTATTCGGAGTGACGCTTGGTATCTATCTTTGACGAACTTTTTAGAAAACTTGGGTCTTGCTTTTTCTCCACCTCGATTTCCATTTCATCCTACACCCAGAGGTTACTATCCTTCATCCATTATGGCAGGAGAGTCATCTATGTTTTCCCAAACACCGGAAGCATTTTTACATGGTGGTCCTTCTGTTCCTTAGGGGTATCAGGCTCTTTCTGGTACTTTCTCAGGAGCAACTCCTCGACCAATTGAACAAGTATTATCATCTGGTCTTAATGGAATTAAAACTGAAACGTCGAACGCAGAGAAAATATTTATGATGTCTGGTAATATTCCGAATCCTCAACCTCAAGGCAGTCAGTTACCGCCTAGGGGAAAATTTCAGGAAAGTCAATTACCGCCTGGGGGGCAACCTCAGGGTAGTCAATTACCGCCTGGGGGGCAACCTCAGGGTAGTCAATTACCGCTTGGGGGGCAACCTCAAGGCAGTCAGTTACCACCTGGGGGGCAACCTCAAGGTAAATTTTTCCCAGGACAAATTGTGGCACAATATTATTTTGGATAACAACCTCAAGGACAGTGCATACCTCAAGGTTATCAACCTTCAGAATAGTACATACCCCAAGGTCAACCCCAAACTCAGTATGTTCCTCAAGGTCCTTATCAACCCCAGATTCAGTACGCACCTCAGGGTTATCAACCTCAAGTTCAGTACCCAACTCAAGGTTTCCAACCGCCTTCTGGTCAATCATTTGTACAAGGAGCCGAAAATTTACCACTTACTTATCAACCCTACGTTCAACTAGGCTATGGTCCTTATGTTCAACCTTCTCGGGACAATACCCCGGAATGAAAATGGTGTGGGATCTGTCCCAAATTCAACAGACTATACAACCTAATGTGCAGTTGTCTACTCAACCTGGACAGCCTTTGGTTTCTGGTCCAACCCAGCAACCTGTCCAGTCTACTATTCAAACCCCTGCACCTGGTTCTGTTCAGCAGTCTGGGCCTAGTACACCTCAGACTCCGCCTCAAACTGCTGCAACTACTACAATATCTGTTCAACCTATAACACCTGTCTCTGGAGTATCTGTAGCTCTGATTTCTTTTATCCCTGCATCCATGCAAATCCCTCAAATCTCTGTACCCCAGTCAGGACCTACAGTTCAGACTTCGGTCCAGATACCTGCGGGACAAGCTAGTACAAGTACGATTGTCACAAGTCAACCGCAATTCACGTATCAACCGTACCAGGGATAGTATCAATTCGGTCCCATTTCACAAAACCCAGTTTATCAGTATCAATCGTACCCTAGCTATACTTATCACCAGCCTCAGCAACCACAGTTTGGTCCGGTTAATCTTGGTTTCCTGGGAGGTTACACAATTCCTAATGCAAATATGATTCCCAGTTATCCTGGGTATCCTCCTCCCGGAACTGCTTTGGTTACGCAAGGTTTTCGCGACCCTAACCGTCAGTTACCATTTATTGCAACGTTGGATTTACTTGATTTGACATGCCTTACGAATGATCCAATTTTCTATCATCCGTATTGGCCGCCAATGCCGCATAAGTTGACCAGTGATATACCGAAATTCGAGGGTAAGTCAGGAGAGGATCCGTCAAATCACGTTATGACTTATCACCTCTGGTGTGCGTCTAATTCAATAATTTAGGATTCAATTCGCTTACGTCTTTTTCAAAGAATTCTTATTGGTCTTGCCGCCAAATGGTACATTGAGTTACCACGAGGCTCTTTTAAAAATTTCAGTCAGTTAACAATTGCCTTCATAAATCATTTTCAGTTGCCTGTCAGATACGACAATGGCACGGAACTATTGACTTCGCTAAAGCAATCCACGTCCACATATATTTCTGATCATATTCACGAATGGCGACGTAGAAGGCGTTTGGTGAAAGTTTACATTCCGGATCAAATTTTGGCGGAATGGTTTGTTAAATCATTATTACCCAAAATCACTGAAGATGTAGCTAAGGCTGGAGTTGTTACTGAGGAGCAAGTCATTTCTCAAGCTCAGTACCTTGACCTCGTCTTTACGCAGTTAGGTACTTTACATGAAAAAATCTCTAATCTTCCAAAACAAGGTCAAATAACTGTAGCTCCTTCAGGGTCTCATGCCGCTGATGGTATGATTGGTACAGTTAATACTAAAAGCAAGAAGAAATCTTCAAAGAATTCTTCTCCTATTATAACTTTACCTGATTCCCCGAAAGGAGAGTCTTCCCCTGAAATTTCTGCCAACATTCATGTCGTAGAGACATCTACGTCCAAATCTAAATCCGGAGGTAAAAAGAAAGGGAAGAATAAAAACAAAAAGAATTCAAAAAATAAAACTGATAAAAATGAATCTAATGACAAAAAACGCAAGCCTCGCTATCCTTATTTCATTTGCGACGAGGATCATTTTACTAAAGAATGCCCACATCGAGTAGAGGTTTCGAAATTCGTTAAAGGTTCACAACAACATGTTGTCTTGAAGGATCATTTTCCCACTCAAGATAGTAAGATGGTTGGTTCTACCTCGAATGCCTCAGAAGAACCTATTATGATGATGTCTCATGTCAGGATTGCGATGCGATCACAAGATTATGGTAGTAAGAATCCTGTTGATGGTAAAGAAGCAGAATCTTCTATTGCAAACACATCAACTACACCTCCTCCTATTTCTGGTCCACTACAGATCGAGAAACCCAATCCAGACTTAGTAATCAAACTGCTTGCTAAAGGTGTACTTCGTAAATCAACTTTCAATCCACATGCGAGATTTGCTCAGAATTACAACATTGTTGAGGACTTAGCTATTTCCCCTTCAGCAATGTCGGCTTTGGAAATGCTGCAATCGTGCCCAGCACAACGTAAATTACTTTTGTCTGCCATAGGAGTTGTCGATATTCAGGACTGGAACCTAATAATCTTCGATTTAGAGAATAGTACACGTCGCCTACCTCACCAAATGGCTTTCCATATTCCAGTATTAGTAAAAAACAGACCGATCTTTCGAACTGTGATTAATGAGGGAGCTTCAACGTGTATTATGTCGATCCAATGTTGGAAATCGCTTGGTTCTCCTACACTCAATCAATCTCTGACAATTCTAAAGGCTTTTGATGGCCGAGGTTTCCATCCTTTTGGTATTTTGCATGATTTACCCATAGGGGTCGAAGGCAAAACCGTAAATCTAGATGTGGAAGTGGTTGATGCCCCTCTAGATTACAACCTTCTCCTGGGTCATAGTTGGTCTTATGCTATGACTGATGTTGTTTCTTCAGTCTTTCGGCTTATCAAGTTTCCACATCAAGGAAGGATCGTTACAATAGATCAGTTAACTTATTTTTCTTCCGATCCAGCCTCTACAAAAACAATCCAGCACGTTGGTAAAACGACTATCCCTTACAAGGATGTTGGAGTAGGTTTGATTAAAGATTCTGGTTTACTAGGAACTTTTTCCTTTCCTCCTCCTAACGTATCGCCTTCTATCGCAAATATTCAAATTATTTCATCAAATACTATTACATTTGATGATTCTTGGATCGTACCTTTCAACTCCGAGTTAGATTCATTTGATGGCGCAATGCCTTTGAGTCCATTTGAAATTGCATATCAGGCTGTACAGTCGCTTTCCGATCCTTCTTCAACCGAAATTGATCCAATGAATGGGATCCATGAGGAATCACTTTCTATATCTAGCTCAGCCACAACGACATTTCCCGATCTTGTTCATACTGATGAGCAAATTCGTGAACTTTTGTTTGTTGACGATTTACCATGGGAAGATCTACATCACCAATCTTCGTTTTTACCTGAGCTTGATCATTTTGAAAATGATTTCGCTTCTATTTTTACTGTTGAATGTGTCAAAGAACCACAGAATCCATTGCAAAATCCTGATTCTGAGTTAAATTTGGAAAATATCTCTCAAACGATTCCAATTGACATTTCAGTTAAGCCAGGAATAATTGAAAACATTCATATAGGTGCTTTCTGTATGGAA